>WOFM01000357.1:541564-590645 GCA_011428145.1 Ericerus pela
GAAAAAATCAACGAGTCAAAACAAAATACCAATTATATTAAAAAATAAAAACATACCTTTTTTGATACATTGAAATGTTCACGTAAGACGAAAAGTATTATTAAAATAAAAACGAGACATATTACGAGAAACACAAGGTAGAATTGTAGACAAATTCGTACATCGATCGAAAATTTTTCTAAGTACAAAATCAGAATAGAATATTTCATGAAGACATTACAAAATATGTTGGACTTGAACGGACAAGAGTTCCAAATGGAGTGATTTCTTCCAATCTCAAAAGGCTAGAGCTAACCAGCAAACTCGTGAGAGAAGGAGAAATCACTTTTATCTAATTTAATTTTCGATAGTAACTTGACAATAGGCCAAGCTACGAGCAAAAACAAACTTAGATATGGGGAAAGAACGCCAGATAAGGCCTTCTATTCATCAAAAGACGAATATAGCAAATTATCTTATTTGAGAATTCTATGGATACGTCAGGAGGTTTTTTGATCAAGTGCTTTAGTTAAAATATCAGCAACTTGATCGGAAGACCTAATATCGTTAAACATTATTAATTTATTTTGGAATGATTCCAATGGTGCATAGCATTTGATCGTTAGGGACCTGGAGCGTTTCTGGCCTCCCCCAGATGCAATACGTGATGCGGATATATTGTCCTTGTACACTTGCACTGAGTTGGTTACAGAGAAAACACTCTCAGTTAGTCTCCAGATCACATATATGTCGTCTAGTGCGTCATTCAACGCAATTAATTCGGCTGCAGTCGACGAGGTTGCAACCGAGTTCTGCCGGTGAATGGCCCAATTTAACAAGTCTCCGTTAACAAATATCATCTAGCCAGTTGTGGAGCACCCTTTCTCCAAATTATCCATTTCTATGGGTGAATTGTCTACGTCGGGTGCATACGACGCATCAACAAATGCCTTGATTTGAGTTTGGTCAGAGTGAAATACAAGAGAGAAGTCCCTTGTTGTTTTAAGGTATCAAATAATGCGACGAACATAATTCTTAATTTCGCTATTGGAGGATGCCTGAAAACGTGACAAATAATTGACGGCGAAGGCAATATCCAGGCGGGTCAGTCTTGCCAGATGTAGCAAATTCCCAATCATGGCCCTATATTCAGTGTCATCCAATCCGTTTGTTGGCTTCCTTATTTTAAGCCCTGTTTCTGTAGGTGTGGTTGATGGATTACATTCCGTCATCCCAAACTTACGTAGGATTTTATCTATGTACCTATTTTGCGTCAATATTATTTGTTTCCTCGGGATGTCCTGACTTATTTCAAAGCCCACAAATAAAGTTGGATTTTTTTCTATCTTCAATGTAAAGTTCTTATTAAATATATTTATTAAGTCTTGTGTCCACCCGTCGTGGTTGCTAGCCAACAACATGTCATCCACATAGACTATTAAGAGTGCCATTGCACCATTATTATCTTGTTTTTTTTATAAACATCTATCTATTTTTGATTGAATAAATCCAGCTTGAATTATTGTCGAATTCAACAAGTCGTACCAACTTTTAGAAGACGTTTTCAGTCCATATATTGACTTAATTAGTCTTAAGCAATTATTGTCACCCAGTTGGCATCCCCTGGGATTTGATATGAAAATAGGGTATCTTATTTCTGAGTTAAGAAAGGCTGTTTTTATGTCAAATTGTATTATATTTAAATTATATTTATTTGTGATAGATAATATCCATCTTATCAGCCAATATTGGACCACCGGGGCGTATGTTTCGGTTAGAGAGTAGTGAGTAAGATCTTTAAAACCCCTTGCAACCAACCTGGCTTTCGGTATGTGAATGCCTTGATTGTTGGGTTTTGTGGTGAAACACCACTTCGTATCTACTAGCCTCACATTTTTTTCCCTGGGGACAACTTCCCACACACCCATATCAGATAATGACTTCAGCTCGTCAGTAAAGGCTTGTTGCCATTCCGCCCTAAAAGGGTTGTTTTCGACATCCTCCCATTTTTGAGGGATGTGGTCCTCGATGTAATTTTTATATCTCGATTTACATAGGTTTAATATTACAGGGGTTTCTATTATATTATTATCATTTTGTTTATTTTCGTTATTATTACATACGTTATTTATATTTATTATGTTCCTCGTTTCATCGAATCTGACATCACAAGTAACGTGTGATTTGTCAATTAATGGGTCCCTTATACAGTACCCACTATTTGCATAACCCACAAATACCCCCTTATCAGCTCGTTGTGTAAGTTTCGGGTGTTCACTATTTGTTTTCTTTTTTTTATTTTTTATGGCCTGTTGCTGACGAACTTCTATTGGAATATGTCTATAGGTGAGAGACCCAAAAACTCTCATATTGGATATATCCGGCTTTATGCCGTAGAACATTTCGAAAGGGGTTTTATAGTCTTTATTTGCCCTAGTTGGGCTCCTATTTATGACATAAACCGCCGTCAGAACAGCCAATGACCAAAAACTGAAGTCCAAATCGGAGTCAAACAGCATAGCTCTTGTTCTAGCCATAATCTTTTGATTCTGCCTTTTGGCCATCGCATTCAATTCTGGTGAATACGGATCAACGGGCTCGAGACTTACGCCGTTTTCCTCACAAAATGTCTTCATGTTTGAATCTAGATATTCTTTAGCATTGTCACACCTTAGGGTGGCAATGGGATGATCTGGAAATTTTGATTTTAATTTCATATAAAGTTTTTTAAACTCCTCACACACCATTGACTTTTTTTCAATGGTGGAGATAAAGGTGTATTTTGTAGCGTGGTCCACAAATATTAACACGTACTTTTCATCGTATATACCTGGTGAAAAGGGGCCCATTGTATCCGATGAAACGAGTTCTAGTTTCCTTTCTGGTCTGGTCCGGGTGCAATTGTGCCCTAACCTTTTTGAATTAGCTTTCGCTCATATCTCGCATAGACTAAACTCGTCATCTCGGAATATTACTCCATTAGGAATGCCTCTTGAGACCCTCGTCAAGAATCTTAAATTTTTTTCAGATAAGTGTCCCAATTTCCTGGGCCATATCATTTTTTTTTCTGTTTTTAACTTCCCTGCATTTTCATTGGTTTCTTGATTATCATTTAATATATTATTATTTATGGTATTGTTATTAGTATTTATACCTACATCCTCATTTGATTCCTTATCATCTTCAATAATTTCCCTAATTTGGGGTTGATTATTATCTTGTTCGTCATTATGGTTTATTATTATATTGTCATTTCCATTATTATTAATTGTGTTATCTTGTACATTATTATCTGTATTCTCTCTATTCTCTTCACTTTTGTCCTGACTATCCTCAACAATTTCCTCTTCTATCTCATATTCCATCCATTCATCCTGGGAATTTACGTTAGGCATACATGCCAATTTATTCGATTCATTTTTATAAGGACATATTTTATTTAAATCGTCTTCGTTTTCTATTATATTAACCGTGGATTCCTGTACGATTTCATATTTGACCATGTATACCTCCCTTATTTTTGGGGCTGAAAAAATTACTTCATTCGTCCCACGGACGTATATATGCGCTGCAGAGAAATTTTGGTCTATGCCAAGCGCCCTGTTTTCAGTTATCTTAATCCCCGACATTAGATCCACATTCATGGACGGTACATAATGTACGTTCTTTAGTCTTATAACGGTTTGTTTCCTCTCAGAATTTTCCACCCTGATGAACATAGTTCCTATATGTGTGGCAATTAGTAAAGTGTCTTGGATGGCACATTCTAACTCTATAGGTTTTTCCAACATTATGGGGCTAGACAATTTTGAAAGGTCTGATATTACATGAGCAACAGCTTCACCGTCTAACATGATCCTATTAGTGAGGGGGATATAATCTGGATTAGATTCATGTCTTGTGTCCCTAGATGTTATTAAATTTATTAATTTATTATTATTTGTGTTTTTGCTTTGTTCATTGCCCTTATATCTTATCATCATAGACCACTGAACATCATTCTCTTTTTTATTTTTATTATTATTGTTGTTATTATTATTATTATTATTTCGTCCGTATCGGGTATTTTGTGCAGGACCATCTGGTTTATTTTGGCGTAATGTACCCTCTTTATTTGACAGACATACTTTAGCTATGTGCCCTTTGCCATGGCACTTAAAGCATACTAAGTTATTCGGATTTGGCAAGTTATTTTGATTTTGATTATATTTTCTATTTTCATTGTTATTATTGTTATTATTTTGAGGCGTATCTGACTTTTGATTATTATTATATGTCATTTTCCCCTGATCTACATTTTGACCATAACTTTGACTTCTATTTGTGTTATTATATCTGTTATAATTTCCTCCGTATTGGGATCTTTGATTTTTATTGCTTTGATTGAAGTTACGAAATTTATTATTGTTGTATCTTGACTTTTTCTCGTCATATAACCTGTCTGACCTTTCGATCAGCATTGCGTGAAGAGTTTCGATGGTTTTCTGATCCTGACTTAATGTATTAAACTCTAACCTAGTCATATCGTAGTCCATGTTCAGTGATATTAGGAGTTGTTCTATCTCCTCCTGTTTGTCTAAGTTTTTCCCACAGTCCCTTATTTTTTGGGCTGATTTGGAGAACACGTCCAAATAACTTCTCATATTCCCCTCACTATTGAATTTTAATCTTTGAAAGGCCTGCTTCGCATTTATATATGTGACCTGCGTGCAGCTTTTATACCTTTCGTCAAGAACTTTTAAAATCTGATTTATCGTTTTTAGATCTTTTACCCTTTCGATCAGGTCATTGTTTAGTCCTTGATAAATTAAAGCTTTCCCCTTTTCCTGGTTGCGAAAATATGCCATTCTATTAGCTGAACTAGCATTGCAAGATTCAGGGTTTAAAAAACTGTTTAATTCCAATCCCAAAAATAGTACTTAGGTTTCAACATCCTGCATAATTGGGTATAATCCCTCTGCATAGAGTGTAGAGACCATCCTGGTCCTCCAGGCATCATAACTCCTCCTGTCAAATACTTTCTTTGTGTCAAATCATGACATTTTATTAAATTTTGGTTTTTCGGGGGTTTAGATCCTACCTCAGAAACACGAGAACTTAAATCTAGGGGGTAACACAGTCTCAACCGCATGATTATGCACAACACAGTCTTAGCCACTCGATCGGGAATGCAAGTTAAATATATTATATTATAATATTCAATAATCTATTATTATTCTAAACTAATTCTCACAAAATATCCGTTGCTGACGATGAGTTGATCTCTCCTCCGTTGTTTCTTCTAGTAAATGATCAAATTATTTGGACTTTATCGCCGAACTTGTTCAAAGTCGAATTGGTTAAGTCTTTGGCTTTTGTTTCAGAACGAAAATGGTTCTGTTAAACACTTTAAAAAATGTATTAATATTCAATGCAAAATTGTTCCACAAAAGTATGAGAGATTAATTCTGAAAAAAAAAAAAAATCTATTATATATTGTCATTTGAAAAGATCCTTTATGTGAACAGGAAAAAATCTGTCACCAATGTCAATAATCATTAATGTAGGTTTTCTTTTGTTGGACTCGATGAATCTCATCCAACAAAGGTTTCCTATTTCTGCAATTCCCGACCAACAAGATAAAGTTTGAAAGGCTATTGAATCTGCCTTTCAAGTTTCGACTTTACTTGAAATTTGGTTGGGAATATATATGAAAATATACTAAATTTCACTTTTTTGTTGCCGAAGTGTTAACTTTTTCATCAATTTTATGGGCCAAATCACACGAATTATCACTTATTTAATGTTAATTTTTTACTTATCTTAGGTATCTTCGTTTATTTTGTTGTTTTATCGAAGTATTCTTGCTGTTTTCCTCTGCTGTTGACATCAGACTCCGACGATTTTGCTCTGCTATTTTCAGATTTTCAACTTTTACTCTTTGATTTCTTCTCCGGAACACAGCACAAACAACTGCCAACCGTTTTTAATTCTATGTGCTGGTCTGCCATACCACAAGATCCTTTCGTACCTGATCTGCTTTCTCCAAATTCTCGACTTCGACGTTTTAACTGGCGCCCAAGACTTTACCGTTGTTTTCATTAATCTTACTTTTACTTTGATTTACACTGATTGAACTTTTTACGTATACAGGATAGTTCCTTTAATCACTGATTCGAACTTTTTGTTTACAAATTTTCACTTTCCTGCCACTTTGCGTGGATGTATCACACGGCACTAAGCCTTTCATTTTGCGTGAATTACGAATTTTAAACTTTTAACAAATTACACGAACATCGCACTTCAATTACCGCACTTATTTTCTTGATCCGCCACTCTGGCTACCATGTTGAGGTGAGTTTCGATCAATTCATAAAAGAAAAATAAGCACGGACGTTCATCTTTAAAAAAGGTTTATTGATGACGATAGTACAACGACTGACGAACGGAGAACATACTCCGTCGAGCAGTGGTGGAAAGAATATTATGTTGGCGATCAGTGTCGCCACATGTAAAACGAATAAGTGTAATATTATGTTACATACAGTGTTGGTCAATGTGATGTCCTATGTTCGTGAGGTAGTGAGGGAATTGTATCCCAACACAAATTACCCCACATCAATCGACCTCTACCAACGAGAATAATCTGGTTCTCGAGTAATATGCACATGCATGTGATAATTTTTCCTCCAATCAGATTTTCTGAAAAGCTAAACATGTGGCGTTGGCAGTACTACTATAGGTGCGACACCAAAACCAGTATTATGTCATCTACATATATCCTTGAAGATAAACCCCACAAGTTCAATTAGTTCAGAACTTAGATGATATATATATATATGATGGAAACAACAGGGAACAGTTTTAACATGGAGTTGAGTGTCCAGACTATAGATGCCACATTTGGCGTACGAAGTACCACAGACTGAACGCCCCAAGTAAACAGAATCGAAAGTCGGTGTAAAAGTGAGGTAGTTGTACGCCAGTGTTTATAAACAAATGCACTTTGCGAGATTTTCCTCCAATCAGATGTTTAGTTGAAAGTACACTTGTTTGTAGAAACGCTTTCTATAGGTAGGAAACCGAAACTCCCCATGTGTCGTCTCCATGATATATACGAAAGTTCAGAATTAATCATTTGAGTTCTCTCCAGAGGGAAAGATAAAGTGTTTACGGTTATTTTTGAATATTAAGTTTCTTTACTTTCTTCGGAAGTTGCAACTTTCAATTTGATTTCTGACTTTTTTTCTCGAAACCCAAAATGACTGAGTAATTTCTATAAATAAAATCATGTTTTTTCATTGATGTGCGTTCTGGTTAGTTATGGCTTCTCCGCTGAAATTACTTTTTTTGTTAATCTACACGAATGCAGTTGTATGTTCAAAACTTAATCTACCTCGTGTTTTACTTCCTTTGCTGAAGTTTTCACCGACTAATTTCACTCTTGAAGTATCCGGCAGTGGCTGCTACAAATGGTAATTTATTCGTGATTTGTTTCCGAATAATATTATTCTCTTCCAATACCTCTATATCAACCAGTTTTGTATCTGCCGCTAAAAAGTGCCGGTATCACATACTATGAGCTGTTTAAATAAGTTTTCTTCCTATACATCATTTTTCTGTTTGTAGGACGCTATCGAGATTAGACCTTATTCAAATTATTCCACTAAACTTGAATAAGCAGTTAGATTGCTCTTCACAAGTCATACTCTCCACCATAACTAAGGAATTCACCAAAAATACAGTGATTGTATTAGTAGAAGAAGTTTCGACTAAAGAAGTGTTCCGATGCGATGTCATTGTAGATGTAATCAATTCGCTTAACATCGTTACCAAAACTAGACAGCTGTTTGTCGAAGAGTCTCCTGAAATATTTGAAGTTCGCGCTTACGATGATCAAGGTAACTAATCATTTTTTATTGGGCTCTTAACAACGTTGATGTTTTATTTGGTTCTTGAAAATTATTGATAATTAATATCGACGCGGAGGAATGAGATGGCCGGGATCCGTTGTCCAATGGTCTCCCAGCATGAATTCTTTAACTACGCGTGAGAGCATCAGTTAAACCAAACCAAACCCACCACTATTTCGGGTCGGGTATGTGATATCAACTGATATCGAACCTACAGCTTTTCAATTACAAGGCTAAGCATTAAACCACTATACCTTGCAAACCTCTATTAATCTTTATCCCTATTATTTACCAAAATAATATTGCATTTATCGTTCATTTTTCCTAGGTAATGAATTTTCAACTCTCGAAGGAATTCGATTCTCATGGACGATCAGTAGTGGAGGTCGTAACGATGTATCTGGCAAAAATGATGTGATACGTTTCATTAATTTCAAGGACTCGGCTTATGAAATACCTAAAACAATTTACGATTTAGATATTCAAGGCTTGATGGGTCATCTCATCTTACTGGAAGGCGTTAAAACTGGAACTGCTAATGTAATTTATGGAGTTTTTTATTGTGTGCTTTTATTTTAAAAGAAATGTTTTAAGGAGTTTCCTCTTCTTTCATCACTGTTGGCGTAAATTTGGAGTTTTAATTTATCAAAAAATGTTGTTTTTTCAAGTTTTTTTTCAACGTAGTCTTAATTTATAGATTTCTGTTGAACTGAGTCAGTACGAATATGGACATGTTCCTCCTGCTGTTGTTCAATTGAATGTGATCGCAAATCTGATTATCGAGCCGTCCGACACGTACATATTACCTGGCGATGTTATATTTTATAAATTATTACAGGTTTGAGCCTCTTATTTGACTTTACTTTGACCTTTTGTTTTGAACTCTGTAAATTAACTATTGTATGTTTTAGGTGAAAAATGGTAGATTCGTGGAAGTACCCCTTCCTTCTGCGCAATATTCGTTGATTATTGAGGAAGGATCGGTGGCGAAGCAACTACGACCGTGGGTGGTCGAGGCATTGGCCGTTGGACAAACTAAATTGATATTATCTGACATAAATAGTAAAATGTCTGATACTGATGCCGCCAACTATTTGCCATCAGTTAATTTGAACGTGGTGTTTCCAGCGTTTATGAACTTGGTGTTTTTACCCCATAAAAACTGGATTACTACTATTTACCACCCCAATACCATCGTTGCGGAAGTTTATGATAGGTAATTTTTCTTTTCGCTTCTTATCCCATTTCATGAAGCTAGCAATTTTATGAATCTAAATCATTTTTTATCCGCAGTGATAATCATAAGATATACATCGGGCCGTATGCTGTTGTGAAAATTGATTTCGATTCCCGCTTCAAAGCGATCGATAAAACCAGAAATGGGAGTTACATTGACGGATATGCGAGTTCTATTGGTACGCTGCATGTGACTGGAGAATTGAGTAACGTTCGCTCGAACGACAAAGTCTTGATTTCATTGAATCGTGTTACCGCTGAGGCAGATATTTTAGTCCATCCAGATTTAACTATTTCACCGCCAGAAATTGCGCTTCCGTGGGATCATGTTGAATTTTCAAAGTGTGTATTCTTTTATACCATGCTCCTCTAATCAAATGTGCTGAACTTTATTACCTTTTACGGCACCCCCTTTTTAATCACCAGAAGCAGTATGATAAAACGTTCTTCAACATTTAGAGTAACCGGATTGTTCTAGGATTGGGAATTTTCGTGAAAACTATGTTTATTGAAAAATTAATGTTTCTGTCACTTATGCTGATTGCGATTGTCAGTTCGCAGTTATTTACCAAGATTTTAATAATTCGTTGAGTTTATTGAAAATTCTCTTGAGTATATTATTATCCTCTTGTTACAAGTATTTTAATAATTTCTTTTTTGTTTCAAGAAAATTACTTAAAAAATTTATAAATTTAAATTAATTTGTTTCTGAGATGTTTTTACTTCTGGCTCGTTCGGATCTTAAGGTTCTGAAATATTTTATTCTTTTACGATTTTTGGATCAGGTCTATTCTGATCTTCGTAAAAAATTTCGAAATGGTTGAATTTGTACTCGTGAGTATTTATTATGACTTTGCTCTGAGGTTATTTTGTGTGGAATGTGAAATAGAAATTGGTTTTCTCTTGGTGATGTTCTAAATATTCAGGATGAATGGGGCTAAAATCCGTGTTTGGCTTGTGCAGCGTTTAATTTGTAATTATATTAATAGATGAATTATTATTTCATCTTCACACGAGCTATGTCCTCGAAGATTTTTGTGAGATTCAGTAACTTGAACCAAATTTTGAATAAATTTACGTTAAAAACAAATTTTAAAAAAATACGATTTTATATACTTGAAAGGAAAAAAAAAAAGTACAAAAAACTTTCATCTTTGAAAGAATTTGAACTCGGGTACTTCGCTCAGAAACGTAAGTTGTTACCACGACACCTAGTAATTATTGAAAGTAATTGATGAAACTTGAGTCCAGAAAGCAAGCACAATGATATTAAGTGATAACTAATAGAAACTAAACCGATTTTAGAGCCCCTAGATATTATAACTATGTCACGTTTTGTTGCGGTACAAGTTGAGACATAATTATGACATTTTGGATCGTAATTTTTCTGATCCAACGAGCTTTTCGTTTTGCTGACGATGAGCATGTTCAACAAACGGAACAAAATGGCGTTTGAAAAAAGTAAGATTTATAAATTAACAGAAACATCAAAATTCTCACTTGTCAGACTAATAATGGAAACTAAGTAATGAATCATTTTTTGTTTCTGAAAAAGAAAAATTGAAAAAATACCGATATTTTTTCGAAATATCCAAAAATATTGAAAGTGGAAACCGAATCAGAAATTTTGGTAGAATTTAAGAAAGGTAAACAGAAGTTGTGGAAATGGAAATGAAAAATAACTAACGTTACGCTAAATTTCAGAAACTTAACTAACCGAAACTGATTGATAAAAAGTAGCGTTTCTCAACCCCTGATGTTAGATAAATATTTTACAGAAAATTGTTTGAAATTTTGGGTTTTGTTGTCGTGATATCGCTGAATGTAATTAAAATTATAAGAATTTGATGTATTTGCAGAATTTCAGCATGTCAGCAATAACTTCTGTACCAAACGTATGATTTCAACAAAATTTCCATAGAATCTTCAGCAAAAATATCAGATTATCGTGAAAATTTCAGATATTTATAACAAACTGTTCTCTTGCATTTACATTTGATAAACTCGATTCTATCTAATTTCTGTGAAAATAAATGGGAAGAAGTATAGTTGAAGGTAGCCGTCACAGTTCACAGAAATAAAACCACATTTTAACTTAAACTAAAGCTAAGTATCAAAAATTGAAAGAATCAAACCTGCATTAAAACCACACTTGTAGTGCAGCACTTTTTTGCCATAAGTCGAACGCAGCTATTAAGCCATATTTTTAGTTGATTCCTAAACGAAAAAAAAACAACCCGAGTGATTTTTTATTTGTGGTTTTAATTCTTGAGTCCAGAGAAAATGTTAATCCAGTGCTTTCATTTAAGAAAAAAAAACATTTATACGATCCCTAATCTTCAAGTATTTGCACGAACATTACCTTATCTAATAATTTCAGAGGAAGTAGAATTTCGTGAAAAAAACAACCATTTTAAAATTTCTTTTTGGAATACCTACACTACAATTTAAACCGACCCCCTTTAATATTCATCAAAAGAGTACTATATTACATATACAAAGTTCATGAACCTAAATTTTGCAATGTTTACATTCAAACGCGTATTAACATTTATAAAATTAATAAATTTGAAAATATAGATCAAATAATTTTGATACATATTTTAATTTTTCATATCTTTTAAAACACTGATGAAATTTAAAACAGTACTAAACAGTGCCTATAATTATTATAATTTCGCGAAAGCAGGTGCACCTTGTAATAATAAATTGGAGATAATGATCATCTGAATTTTATTTTTTATATTTTTTGAAAGCTGAGACTCAAGATGCCTTGAGAATGATGAAAGCATAATTTATTATTATTTTGTCATTAATGATCCTAATATTGAATGAAATGCCAAATAAAGGAAGGCGACTGAAGAAATATATAAGAAAACTTGTATTTCAGCTACACATATCGATACAGATTCCTCCTTCAAAATAAGGGATTAAATTCGTTAAAAATGTTTTGATTTTTTTCAATTTCAATTTTTTTTCTCACAGAACAGTATTGAGAATGTCAAAAACAAATATTTTCAGCAAAATAGATTTCCAGACTAATTTACTTGAACATGGCTAAAAATTTTGAATTCTGAATTCTTTTTTGTTAAGATACTTTTTGCATTAACATTTCATTATTAAGATTATGTTGAATAATCTAGGCTACCGTTCCTCATGCACGATCTGTCTGTATAATGTTGAATGTTGTAGTTTTTGTCGCTCTCAAAAATTAAATAATAATTTTAATTTTTCTAATAAAATTACTCATTTTATATTTTCAATGCTTTTACATTCATGTCATTGACGTTTTGATTTTACGCTCAAAGATGCCGTTGATTTTTGGCTTGGCAATTTTGTGTTAAATTCTCGATTTGAAATTCCTACTTGACAATTCATTCGATTTTGAATCATACTTTTCATTTTCAGAGCTGGAGAGAGAAAATGCGGGCCCAGGGGTTATGTAAGCAGCGATATTCCGAAAAATTTTTAAGTAGTAACTTTATTTTATTTAAAAGTACTGATTAAAGAATTTCGTGAGTGAAGCAACTTAAAAAATTTTTACATGTGTTTTTTGTATTCTGGAACATTCATATTTTCTTTTTTTTGTTTTTCAAAATTTCTTGAGAGTACACTACATACGTCTTGGTTTGGAATAATCCTGCATGTACCTAAGTGTATTTTAGAAAATAATAATTCAATTTTTTTAGCAGATATTTTGCCTGGACCTTCTCAGAAAGTCCGGTACCGGGAGATCACCCCTTTTCCCTCCCCTTTCTTCGGTCATGTTCATTTGTTGTAACTTCAATTTTTTTAGTTCCGTAAATTTACAAAGATAGTATTGGTATTCCTGCTTACTTTTAAAATTGAAAATAATAATTTTTAATTTACGGTTCTCTACTTAACAAGAAATATCGTGAATTCATTTTTTAAGGTTTACAACTACCTCTAATGCTTCTTAATAAATTCTTTGATGCTGTTTTCATGGAATACCGTTTAAAAAGATTTGTGTCAATGGTAATCGCGAAACCATGTATTTTATATTTTCTTTTTTCAACTATTTTCTTTTTGTTTACAGGTTGAGTTATCAGTTGAATGCAAGCGGCGGAGATGGACTTTATCAGTGGAGCATCGGTGATCAACATGTAGCCATTGTGACACAAAGCGGACTCATAAAACCTCGAAGCGTCGGAAATACCGAAGTGTCCGTGGGGATACAAAAGAACCCAGCTCTGCAGCGATCAGCGAAATTAACCGTAACGCCGCCAGTTGACTTGAAAATCGTTTACAATTCCGTCGAAGCTAAACTAGGCTCGCCAATCTTCTTGGCGATTGCGTTATATTACAACATTGACGTGCCCGGCGGTCAAAAAACGGCTGTTTACACCAATTGTTCCAACTTTCCATTCAATATCGACATCAACCATCAAGACTTCTTCTATAACGCGAGTATTTGGAAAAGTGCACCGGAAAACGCTTGTTCAACGATCGCTGTTGTCGGTAACAACGCGGGAAGTGCGACCGTAACAGTATCGTATGTATCCGAAGGAGTTTTATTAAAGGATACAGCGATCGTGTCAGTATATCAGCCATTACTTGTGGTCAGTCCAGAATCAGGGAAAACGGTGCTAACTGTCGGTGCTCAACGTTATTTGGTTGTTTCGGGCGGACCTTTTCCCAGCAGTGATGAAGGCCATAATTTACTCATCGACTACGACAAGTCAGTCGCATCGTTCGAGCACGTTGATGATGACGCCATTGACAATTATCGTGTGTTTCTGGTGACGTGCCGAACGATTGGTAAAACTCGTGTTGCACTCAAGGTGGTTGCCAGATCACCGTTTGAAGGCGTGAATGCAGTTCAAAGTGAGCACGAAGTGCATGTAATTTGTGCTCATCCGAAGAGTATACGTTTGTATCCGGAAATTACGGATTCTGCTCAACAAGGTTGCCCGATTTCGTTTCGACAAAAGCGTATGGTTTTGAACGATAAACCAATTATCGTGAAAACGGCCGTTCTAGATGAAGACGGTAATAATTTTGATAACGCTACCAGTCTGGAGTTGAAATGGACAGTATCGAATGAAGAGTTAGCCGAAATCCAATTCCAGAGTGTTCTGAAGCTGAAGGACGACGACAAAGTCGGATATCGTTTGCCGCTGTACCACTATCAGACGTTGATACCGAATTCGAAAACCGGCACTTTAGATTTAACAGCCTCGATTTTGAATTACCAAAAATTCTGGATGAAAAAATTGCGAATCAATTGGGACGAAAAAGTGTTGAAAATCATACCCGATCACCTGCAGGATACAATCACGTTGACATTGGTGAATAGTGTTCACATATCGTCCGAATTCGTATCCATATTTAATCATCCAAAGAATGTCGCCAAGCTCTACATTTCGTACGGTTCCGGCTTCTACAAGATCTCGTCCGAAAGCAACGCGGCCCAAGTTCGCTATCTAGAAAATACTAGAAGCGTCGACATCGTTCCGGTGCTGCCCGGCACCTTCTCGTTAACTGTTAAAGACGAGTGTCTGAACTCAGATCCGCTCAAGGTGAATGTGTTAATTTTGACCGTTTCTCGAATTGACGTTAACTTGATCGACAAAATTGAGAAAGGCAAATCCGTTCAAGCCGTGTTGAAGCTATTCGACTCTGAAGGTAACGCGATCTCCGAGAAAAATTTGCTGAACTTGAAAAGCGAAGTGGACGTGAATATTGTAAAAGTGGACTGTGAGAGTGCGGTGAAAACCAGCGATGAACGAATCGTGTGTACCGTCTCCGGAGTGGAGTTGGGCGTCACAAATCTGGTGTTCAAGGCTGGCTCTGAGAATTCGGTGGTGCGTAGCGCTCCGGTACGCGTGCAAGTATATCCGCCCTTGCAAATCGTTCCGCGAAACGTCACTCTGGTACCTGGTGCGGTCGTGCAACTGTCCGTGAAGGGTGGACCACAGCCAGATTGTGTAATCGAGTACTCGACGAACAGTGACGTGATTGTCGTCGACAACGTTGGCAATGTGATGGGCAACGAGGTTGGAGAATGCGTGGTATTTGGGCGAGCGGTTGGCGTGCGTGCAAACGGCGAAAAAGTGGTGTATTCCGAGGATTCGGTGCGAATTAATGTCGTCTACTTGGAGGGTATCCGTATCAGCGTTCCCTTAGTCAAGATCAAAGCTGGCGCCAAAATGCCGGTCTGGGTGGAAGGCATCCCGGAGCAGATTGGACCGTTGGTGCTGGCGTCGTTGCAATCAAATATGTTGTACAAATGGGACGTGTCGTCGCCAAATTTAGCCCAAGTTTATAATATCATGGACGAGACTGGTGTAAAGGTAATGATGTTATACGTCAGAAAAATATTAAGCGTCTGTGTTTGTGCTCGTTCCTTACTTTCTCAATTTTTTGCACATGATTTGTAGGTACCGGATAGTGACAAGGTATCGATGCGACTGCGAACGTTGAAATCTGGTCGAGTAGTCGTCTTGGTTACAGTCATCGCCCCGAGTAACATCGTTCGATTTGGTCATAAAGGAGCATTTACTGACTCGGTCAGTGTTGAAATTTTCGACGAGTTGAAAATTGTCAATGACTTGTCGCAACCGATGTTGTTGGCGCCGGGTATGAAGTACCATGCGAAGACTAACAAAGATAGAGTTAGTAATGATAATACTTTATTGCATTTGTTTGACTGACTGTTCCTTTTATATATTTTCAAGTGCAAATCTTCAAATCTCCGACACAAATTTATCGTGCTGGGTCGAAGCAAATAAGTACAGTGAAACCTCCCAATAACGGATGCTTGCGGAACCAAGCATTTTATCCGCTATTGAAAAAAAAAAACGAAAAGAAGAAAAAAATAGGATGCCTGTTATTTTGTCAAAGGGTACAACAGTCGAGTATAGCTGTAGTAGTTATTTTTTACGAATAAATTGGGTCATTAAAAGTTACTGTCGGGATTTAAAAATAGTTTTTAGGTATTTTACTGAATTTTTGTCACCAAGTCAGCACTTTCAGGGAAATTAATATTCCAGTATAAGCCTACCTATCTGCTATTCAATGATGAAATCTGCAAACCATTTTACTCTGTTTGTTGTCCGTTTACTTTGAGGTATCTAATGCCATACTTTACATATGTTTTTGCCGAGACCAATCACATTTTATCCCCGTGGGAAAATATCCGTTGTTAAGAGGTGTGTTAAAGGAGATTTCACTGTATTTCCTAGTCTTGGAAATGCTTGAAATTTAAAAAAAATTGATATTATTTTGTTCGTCAGGATTTATTGTTCGTGATAACTAGATTTCTGGCTTGGTTTTTGGTGAGAGATTCCATAAATTTGCAGTAGACTATACTTATGATTAGGTGGGGAGAATTTTCCAACAAATTTGTGCAAGTACAAAATCAGTAAAGTTATTTGGTTTAAATAAGTTCTTCTCTCACGTCCTTGATTGCAGTCCCTCATCTTTGTTTTAATATTAAGTGATGAAACGAAATATGTCTGTCATATTGATTTTTTTTTGGAATTCATAGCCAGCTCATGGTCACAATTAGTGATTAGTGTATTTTACAATTATTGAAAAATACAACTATTGCATTTAGTGCGATGGCGGGACCTGTGGAAAAACGCCGATCATGAGTCGTAGATCACGAATATATAGGTCACTCAAATTCTTCTGCACACTATATATATATTTCCACTTTTTGCTCATTTTGGCACTTCTTGGAAGTTTACGGCGCTTCCACTGTTTGAACCTATGTGAATGAAACTAGGAGTAGTGTTAGAAGCTTTCATGGGGTACACATTCATGTTAAAATTTTTGAAATTCATCCGCTAGTTTCAGAGGAAGGGATTCTTAAAGAAATGCAAACCCAACATGTTTTCATCACGATAACTCCTGTAAATCAAAAGATTTTGGTTTGAAACTTTTATGATACTTGAAGACTATTATGGACTGGTTTGGTATTGAATTTGAATTTTTCACTTTTGGACAATACACACTTACCGCGGTTGATGCGCAGCAGAGATATTTTTATATTCAATAGGTAAATTTGACTGTATGTCATTAATGATTATTTGGTTGTTTTTATGTGAGTTTTTGAAGTAAATCTACTTATCAAAATTGATCGGGTATTAAGACTGAGGAGTGAGGGTTGATTCATTTTTTGTTCACGAGCCTCAGGAAACTTTTTGCACTATTGGTTGAAATTCATTTATATAAATGTATATATACACACACATTTCTATTTAACACAGCTCAAGTTACAATTTTTGTCGGGTAGTCATGAAATTTGGTACACTTATTTAAATCTCAACAAGGATGAGACCTCTTGGTTTTGGTCCAGATTTGTAGGATAGTGCATCCTACCGATCCTTTTATGTTGCATCTTTAGAGCTAAAATGGTTATAAAAATTCTTAATGTTTTAAAAATTGGCACAAAATTTGGTACAGACATTGCAAAGTAGAAATCGCTACAGCAAACAACTGGCTACAACACACAAAATGCTTGGTCCTGGCAGAACTCCATTTACTTCTGTGTTATGGAAAATTGGCTTCAACAAATCCAGTTGCAAACTATTGGGTACACCAAACAGATTTTGGTGCCAAGTAGAGCCAAAAAACCAGCTACTACAAATTTATTCACCTGTGCTTTCTTAATTTCTTTCGCTACTTGCTACAACAAACTTTAGCCACAACAAACAAATTTCATAGTCCTTTAAAATTTATTGTAGCCAATTTTTACTGTATTAAGTATTATATTCTATTGTTCTGTAAAATTTGGTTTCAGTCAGTTTAATAGTTCATCTGTAAAAGTGAATTGAAAAAATCTTAAATTATGGCTTAGAAGAGAAGATAAATTCCAGTTGAACCACAGAAGGTGGTCGGAAAGCAGGCTTGATGTTATTTTATTTGCTCAACAATCAACTAATAACTTTCGTACTTTCTTTCTAATAATTTCACAGTACAATTTCATTACGAATATCTTTTGACACGTCATTTTAAACATATTGAATGTTTAGCTAGCATTCTGCCAAATATGTACTTTTGATATTTGATTTATTTATTTGTTTATTTATTTACTTATTTACTTAGTTTTTAAACATTTTTATTTAACTTTGTTTGGGAACATAATTTTTCTTTTGACTAAGAAAACTTCTAGTGTAGTATGCTGAGCTAGAGTTTTTACAACGAGATATTAAAATTGACCTCATAAAAAAGGTTAAAGTTGGGATGATGAAAATTCTCCGTTTCATGAAAAAAGAAAACGATTGGTACTATTTTCCTATTTTGACCTAATTTTTTTATATATACATATCTGTATATATAGTATACTAGTGAGTACCCAATGCTGCTACGCAGCAATAAATCACAGATCTACATGAACTATAAATGTGTCTGAAATTATCAATTAATCAGGTGATTCAGCATGTTAAATTTGAATTTTTTCAAAACATAAAATTCGAATGTTCTTATTTATTTGATTTCAACGTTTTTAAAGAAGCCATCAATTATTCACTAATAAATTCAAATATTAATTATTCCCAGTTTCTTTGTTGTTAATAACTTTAAATTTTAATGCAGGTAGCCCGTGTCACATACCAAACTGTGAACGGTCAATATGATACCAGTTCTCTGTTCGACGTGGATGAAAAAGGACTAATTGTAACACATAATAAATATGGCATTGGTCAGCTGGAAGTGACTTCTGTGGAAGATAACGACTTTGTTCAAATTCGTAGAGTCCCCGTCAGAGTGAGCCCAATATCTAAGCGTTATATTCATTTTAGAACTAAAAAAAAGGAATAATACTTTTTTTTTTAATTTTAGATTTCTCGCGTCCAATATATGATGTTGAATATTTTGCCCGAACTGCAAGTTAGTGCCGACTCGTCAGTTATTGGCTTGCCAAAAGGGGCTAAGCTGCAGTTTTATGTTTCTTACTACGACAACGAAGGAAGTGAATTCACTGGCACCAATAGTAACGTCAAATTCCAAGTTAACAAAGCTGACAAAGTGAGCCATGTCGAGCATTTTATTCTTTTGCCCCGCTTATGGTATTAATTTTTCTCTCTGTTTACAATCTAGGTTCGTATATCGCAAAGCGAAAATGATAAAAGCTTAATTCTCGATCTGCTAAACGTTGGAACAACGGCTATTAAGATTTTCGACCATGATATGTCTATCACACCAGACTTTTTAAGGATAAATGTTATCGCATATGTGCAGCCTGATAGAGTAAGGTTTTTCTTTTAGTAACGTTTTGAAAGAATGCCGCGAAAAGGAATCTCTGTTTAATTTGTTGTATATTTCTGAATTTTGCAGATGAAATTTATTGTGGGTGACGCGATCTGCTTTACTGCGCCCAAGATTAATGTTGAAAATCACGAATGCTCGTGGAATTCGAGTAATAATAATTCACTTATCATTAATAAGGAAACGGGTTTTGGTATTGCCAAATCGAAACAGAGTAACGTCATCATCTCATACCAGTGTAGCAATAATTTACAAATTGTTACAACTGCTGATGTGTATTCATTGCAGAAAGTAAGTTCCTTGGCTTGAAAAATCATTTTGTTGGTTTAGGCTTGAGATATCTACAAAGCAGTAGAATAAATCATATAAAATAACCGGAAAGAAAATTTTTGGATAATAACCGATTCTTTGGGGGTACTGTCTGTAACATGTAATAGAAATTAAATCAATAAAACTACTCTATGATCAAAATTTACTTGATGAAAAAGATTCATTTTCTTCTGGATAGCAGGATATTCTGATATCTGTACCCCAGGCCCCCACTAAAAAATCCGAAGAATTGATTACAATGTGGAAACGTGTTGTAAAATACATTTTTTTGAAAAAAATGTTCATATACCTGTATTTTTTTATTCAGGAGGGGGCTCCTAACAACTTGTTGTTCAGACATCTACGAAGTTGAATTAAGGTATGATTAGTGGTAGTGAATTTTTTTATTATTAATCAAAAGAAGCCATAATTGCGGGAATCTGAAATTACAACTGCTCTAAATTTAAAATCAGAATCATTTATTAAATCTTTTCCGCGCATCAACTGTGGTAAGTGTATTTTCTAAAAGGGCAAATTTCATTTTTGTTCCCATTCAAAAACCAGTTGATCGATTTTGTTCCAACTCAATAACAAACCTGTCTTAAATAGTCTCTGAATACCTTGAAAATTTCAAGCAAGTATCTTTCAGTTTACATGAGGTATTGATATGACAACATAGAAGGCTTGCGAAATTTAGAAGCCTATTTCTTTCAGCTGGCAGGACAAAAAATACCTATCTTTCTGAAAAATTCTCATTTTCACTATTTTTGTCATATTTCCTAAAAGCTACTGTGAGATATGTAATTACTCGAACACATATATACTGTACTGACTCTATCACCACTAGGAGTTTTGACGTCTACTCTACCAACATCCAATATAGACGTAGATAGATATAAAGATAAGACCTGGCAGTAAGAGTACAAGTCAGAAATGTTTGTGTTATGGTAAATTTTATTATGATGTGCCATGGACTATTCTATACAATACGATAGTATTGAAACTCTAAGTCAAATTTATGTTATTCTTCATCATAAATTATTGATTTTACTTATAAAATAAAGCAAGCTTTAAAACACATATTGACCTATATCTGCATGGCATGGCAGTAAGAGTAGGAGTCAAAAATGTTTGTTTTGAGGTATGATAAATTATGTTCTATAAAAGTATAGAGTTATAGACTACTACATTGAGACTGTCCACGACAAGAGTCTCCATCTGATGCAAAGCTTTCAATCAATTATATAAGTGATCAATATTTTTCTCCTATAAGAGCCAATGTATTTTTAAATATTTTCAAAAATTCTCCAAAAATTGAATTTTCAAAATTTTAGACGCAATTGGAGTTCATTGAAAGATTAAATCCTCTTCTTCAAATAAATGTGAAAGGAAAAATAATATATCATTATAATAAAAATGAAGGCAATCGAAATTATTCACGTGGAATTATTTCCTAAATTTTATGCTCATGCGCCAACTATAAATGTTTTTATCGAAACAACAAATTGACCAGTGTTATCTGGCTGATAAAAGCCAAAGCGCTTCTTTGTAGCGCTTCAGGGCTTGTAATTGTACAGAGTATTGGTGGAGTGAACATCGAAACTCCTGATGGTAGGTTAAGTACATAAGTGTTAGAGTAGTTCCATACCCAGCTGCGACTTTATTTTCAAATTGGTATTAACCATGTTGTCATACTGATGTTTCATTTGAATGTGCCAGTTTCCATTAAAGATAACTTACTTTTCATGCCACCAAATGAAAGAGGATACTTTGACGAATAAATTGAGCTTAAAAACAGCGAATTTTAGTGACTAAAAGCAAAGAAAATTCAACATGAAGGTGAAAATTGTTACAAAAAACTGGTGGCTTTCGGCTATTTTTCTATATACCTCGAAAAAAGTTGAATAAAAACCGTAATATTATGTATGGAAAATATTTGAAAAGATGCATTTTTTCAAAAACCTTCGGTACTTTTTTCTTCATCTCCATTAGTTTTCAAGTTATTCCACTTACAAGGACTAAAAATTAGATAAATAACCTCATATTTTTTTATAACAATTCGAAAATAAACCCGGAAGCTTAGTATAACTACTCTAATACGCATGTACTTAACATACTCTACCCCCATCAGGAGTTTT
This sequence comes from Ericerus pela, assembly GCA_011428145.1. Classification (NCBI taxonomy): domain Eukaryota; kingdom Metazoa; phylum Arthropoda; class Insecta; order Hemiptera; family Coccidae; genus Ericerus; species Ericerus pela. The sequence goes on from WOFM01000357.1 coordinate 563,352, forward strand.
GACATCCATTATACCAACACCCTGTTTACGCCTATACAGTCGGAAAAAAAGTATTTTTTTATGTAATTTAACATTGTAATTTTATACAAAATGAGGTGTCTTGTTTTAAGTCTGTATAGGTTTATTTAACTCTGTACAATGTTTTTTCATTCAGTTAATCAAAGATGACGGTCTTATTTTTCATTCTGCTCACATTGTGCTTAAAAATACCAAAAATTAAATTTTTGGTGTATTGAAAATAGTCTCAAAAATACATTAGCTCTTATGAGAAAAGAGTGATTATTTACTCTGTTGTTTCTTATCAACCCAATCGATGCAGGCACATTCTGAGCTTGAATAGTCCCAATATGATTGTATAAAATTGTAAGTTAAATCAATGTCGTTCTTCATCCAGGATTAATGATTTGACTTGTTAAATACAACCTACTTTAAAACTTGAATTTACCTCAAGTTATAAATAGTTATTTCTTATTATTGGGAACTTTGGATATGTTTTATAATTTTTATTATTTTTTGTTGGAGGAGGGGATGATGTGGGAGGCAGAGATGATCGAAATTCTATGATTTGTGGTTTCCCAACGTGAATTTTCCAATCATGTATGAGAGTATAAATTGAACCAAAGACGTCGGCTGATCTCGAACCGACACCTTTTTGATAGGAATGCCCAGTATTTCCTCTAAGTTACGCAGACCACTATTTTTTAGATTTGAATTTATTGTGTTGAATTTTTGTTCCTTTGAAAGTTGATCTAAGAATTAAATTTAAAAATTTGAATGGTTAATTCTTTTTTTTTTTGTTACAGATTGAAATTGTAGCCAGTGGCATATCGAATATTAGTAACAATGGCAAACGTTCCACTATTCCTTTGGCGTTACGAAATGATGTTGATGATCCAATGATGTGGCGAACTGCTGATCAGCCTTGGGAAAAAGGATGCATCAAAGATGAAAGTGCATTTTTCTTTCCTTACGAATGTAGTATCAAGTTCAGCCACGAAGGAAGCGTCTACGATGTCGAATCGATTTTTCGAATATATCCGAAATACGATCTCAAACATGGTTCGCTAATTTTATGTCATCTTGAATTTTTTTTTTTTTCTGGAAACTATTCTCATATTTTCTTTTTTAGGACATATGTGTGTTATTGAATCTGAGGAAAACTCCTTACCAGTTACCAGCCCAGCCGATTTGGAAGTAATTGTGAAAGTTAGTTGGAATCGATATGAAAGCACTACTATTACCATTCCTTTCAGGCCTGCTGTCAACGTGTTGAATAAAAAATTAAGTATCTCCGATCAAGATCCTGTTAGTACTTTACGAATTTCTGGATCTGCAGCTGTACTAAGTCAAGTTCAGGTTCGTTAATGCTTTACGCGATGGTAGAATGTTTATTGAAAGATTTTAAAATTATTTTATCTTATTTTTCAAATTAGGTGCTTCCGTGCAACAGCAAGTATGTCGCTATTGTCGACGAAATATCGGATGTTAAGAGTGTTTCGAAATTTTCTGTGTACCTCAAACCTGCCTATTTGAAAGAATCTCTCGATGCTAGTCACGAATTGAGGGTGTGGGTCATTTCTGAAATCACCGACCAAAACATTACTGTAATTATTTTTTCTGTTTATTTGTCGCTTAGTATATGGGCTGTGGGATGAAGATGTTCAAAAATTCGAATTGCGTGGAAAATGATTTAACATCTCTGTGAGATTTTTTCAGATACAGTAGCTTAGTAATTTATTACGTGAAAATCATCCGTGCATCATTTAGAGGTTCGATTTTATTGTCAAATTGCAGTACCAACCAAAAATTTAATAGGTTCAAATGGTGTATAGATGGTATTACAAGTGGAAATGAGTTATTTCGTTTGTCCATTTTGTCTTTGTTTAAATCGTGTCTCATTTTAAAGAATTTTCGGTTTTTTGTGATTTTTTATCAAGAAAGAAAAGAACAGAGTTTAAATGAAAAATATGGAGCTTGGAGCGGTTAATAAATATAAATTTCACTTTAATATTGGAAAAAGTTAAGTGAAAATGAATTTTTTTTTAAACTTGCACAGCAAGCTTTGAAGAAAAAAAATAGATTTTCTTTGTTCAAAAATCACTTATATTACCAACATTCTTCTAATAAAGTAATATATAAAATATTTTTATTTTTTGCAAAAAATTACCAATATCCCACAAATACGATGCATGCGATAAAATATACTGATTAAGTATCATGTTTTAAAAATATTTTATGAATGTGTCAAAAATTACTTTTTTGTGAAATGAAAAATTATTCCAAGTTCCAACAAGCATAATTTTAGGAAATAATTTGATGGTTTTCTTTCCTGCAGTGACGAGAATTTTGGATTATATAAAAAAAAAAAAAACACTTCTGCGAAAAAAATATCCCACATTACAAAACGAAGTATAGTGCTGTTGTCTATATTCTGGTTACGAAAATATTAGCGGAGATTTTAGTGTCCGTGTTCAAATCTAATGTACTGCAGCGGGTGGGGGCTGCTCGAAAGTTGACCTTTTGCTAAAATCATGTTGGTTTTGGGCTAAAACGAGTGGTTTTCTCGATGAAGGCTAGAAAATGAACATTTTAGGATCATTATCAGAATGGTTAAAGAGAGAAAATTACACTGAATAGCTAATAAGTTGGGAACAAATTGACTAATTAAAATTAAAATTGGTAGATCTGGTCCTTGTATGGGAGGTACAGTTTGTACCAAATTTCGTGACTATTAAAAGAGAATTGCAACTTTTATTGAGATAACTTGAAAAATTAGCACCTCTAACTGCCCAGAGAAAAAACCGTAATACCAATTAGAACCAAATTTGGAATCGTGTTAGATATACTTCAAGTCAATACATGTACCAAATTTTGTGACTATAGCTTGAAAATTTCTTTTTTTAGAGCCATTAACCTGCCAAAAATTCCACAAAATTGCCCTTATCAGACGTACCGTAAGGCCTATCTACACCAAAATTGGTAGATATCATCCTTGACCTAAAGCACATATATATATACGAAATTTCTGGCCTATCGATTGAAAATTGCGACCTGTACGCTATTCAATAAAAAATGCAGATAAACTGACCTACCGGACGGACTATTCGTCTGATCTGGACCAAAAACAATAAGGTTCTTCCTTAGGTAGATTCGAATATGTGTTTCAAATTTCGAAACCATCCGATCAAAATTATGCCTGGAAATGGACTCGACGCTAAATGGGGTAGGTGAAAAAAAAAAATTTCAAAAATAGGGCCAAAATGCTCAGAAAATCATGAAAAGAAAAACGTACCCACTTAATTTCAAAAATTATTTAAAAATACGTTTTTACCAAGACCGGTAAAACTCTTCCCATCATAGTACCTTCTTTAGAACTACGAAAAAAAAAAAATTACATTAAAAAAGAAGAAAAAACTCACTGTGGAGATTCGAACTGACAGCTTTCGACTGAGAAGAGCCATGTTACGACAACGACGCTATAAAAACGTCATGAAAATGTAAGAAGTACTTCGAGTTGAAAGAATGACACTTCAGTAAGAGATGACTGATAATAACCAAACTCGATTTTAGTACCCCTAGATGTTAATACGAGAACTACGTTACATTTCATCGCGTTAGTGAGGCCTGTATCCAAGAACGATACTTAAGTATCAACAGTGCCTGAAGAATTACTTATCTTAACAAAGTTATGTCTGTAAATAAACATATACAGATATAACTTTGTTAAGATAAGTCACTGTTGATACTTGAGTATCGTTCTTGCATTCAGATCTGACTACAATAAAACCGTATGAAAATATTTCATCTAAAGGAAAGTTATCGAAGTTTTCGAAAATTTCTCAGTGAAATTCCTCTCAAGAGCTAAATTTAACGTCACGAGTGTTATTTATGAAGGCAATATAATCTTATTCTATTTCATAACCTTTAATTTGTGAATGATTTTTAAACTGAAATTTTATTTAATTTTGTTCACACCATTTGTGTTACATATCGAATGAACTTTACAGGTTCGATTGGACTTCTAAGTTCAGACAAATATTGCTAGTATTTTTCTTGTCGAAAGGGCAACTTACGCAGATTGATAAAACTATTTAAATTCTTCCATCATCCATTACCGTGTGATGCTCCTATCTTTTTTAAGGGAAGAAATAGGTTGTTTGAATTCTCACAAATTTGGAAAGGAGGAGAGATGGAGGTGTGTGTGCCTTCTCCGTGCATTTTGTGAATCAGTTCGTTTGAAAAAGTTGATAGTAAAATTTAGTTGTTGCAAGTCTAAATTATTTACTGTGAAGGTATAATATAAAATTTATGAGAAGACCTTAAAGTTTAATTTGTTAAAAATTCAATCCTATTGTATGTTGTGTGTCACGTTCAATTCTGTTGGAGATAAATTTTGGTTTTGTTGTTTTGAACCATTTAAGCGAATGCGATGCTTCCAATGTTTAAATGATAATTTTTTTTCCCATTTTTCTTCAGGTACCGATCGATATAAATGTTCACGTCGATCGTTACATCACGCCACATCATGTCACTGATCAAATTACGTATTATTTCAACGAATACGCTTTCATTATTATAGTTACACTGGTGATTTGCCTAATTGTTGGTTATGCAGGTGTGAATTACTAATGAGCTAAAATATTGCTCTTTGTAAAAAATTAATCAAAATTAATCTCCATTTTTTGGTTTCAGTTTCGCGTTTATACAAAGCAATCAACTCAAAATCGTTTGGAGACAATTCATTTGGTAAGTTAGATGCCTTCATGTTTTATCCACCTGTCAATGTTACTTTGTCGATAATTATTTTATATTTTCGTTTTTGATTAGCAGCTAACATATCTCACGATCGAAGTCATTTCTCGAGTCCTGCAATGACATCACATTACTCGTACAAACAGCCGTCGTTCAATGAAATTCAAATGATTTATGGTAGAAGTCCTGAGAAAGTTGTCAGAACTCGTCGTAATTAGTAAAAAGGTAAATCAATAAAACGATCTGTCGCAAAATTTAATGCGGAAAAATGTACAAACATGAAAACTATACAAAAAACGAGCTTAAAACGATAGTTACGCTGAACTGAATTCAAAAGCAACGAGTTGGCTCGAGAAATTATCTTTCCCGACGTCCTTTAAAATCATAAATTTTGATTTGATGTATGTTCAGTTTAAGATTTATATTTGCCACGATACCCGATAATTATTCGTAAGTAATTAAGTTCGTTGATTGGTTTTTATCGGGTGAACGCGGAAATTCTATTTTGGTTTTTCGGATATTAAAGAAATAGTTATTATTCATAAGTATTACTCTTGTGTAAGATCACGGAAGTCTGTTGCTGGTTGGTGTGGTTTGATATAATCAAAACTTTTTTTATGTTCGTTCGAATAATAAGGGAAAAAAAAATTTTGTTCGACAAATTAAGGAATACAATACATTGCCAAATATGGCGTAATTGGCTAACATTTTTGTTCCTGCCGAGAGAAAAATAATCCTCAAGTTCTATTCATTTTTTTAAACTTATTATTTCTTTCCCATCATTTGCCAAAAAGACGCAACCAAATCGTCAAAAATCCGTTTCACTGTTTTAGCCTTTAAGTTTTGTTATTTTGATTTAATTATGTTTTATGATTTTTTTTAATAATTTTAAATTGTCTTAATTCATTGAGAAATTTTTTCTTCAAATTGAAGAGTGTACAAGTTGTTTTTATTATTTTTCGTAATAAACAGTGTCTTGCGGTTGTGTATACTAAATCTACGGGTCAGTGACACTGCCCACTTTTTTCTCATAATTTTAAGTAACAACTGACTGAGGATAAATGGTAGCTTTAAATTAAAATTAAATTTCTATTGAAAAGAACCACTCATCTCTACAAGCGAAACTGCGCACCGCTCCTCTCTCAGTGATAATGCAAGAAAATATGACAAAAAAGTACGAATCATTCCAACTCGTAAAAAACCCCTTAAAATTGAAATTCTTGCTACTTTAGAAAGCTAACGACCGAGAAACTAGATGGGAAATCTAGCAGTTCAAGTATTAGTTTTTAAATTTAACCTGCCAGGTAATTCTGTTACACCAGTTGTTGCCTATTTTGGATCCCTAGAATTAAAATCATAATATATTACTATTCAATAAAATTGAAAATTTTTTAATAATTTCGTCATTCTAAAAAAATACGTACATCAGGATAATAGGTGTGAACGACAGTACACATTTCAAAAGAAGACAATTTGCTTTATTTTGCTGCATAAAATTTTATACTTAGTTGCAAGTACAGGTAGCCAGAGACAATTCAATAATTATCGACTAGGACCTCTAATTTTGACTTCTCACTTTTTTTTATTTCTGAACGCTGTTTAAATTTTAATGGCATTCGTTAGATACCCACTTCCCTACGTGATTAAGCTTAAATTTTATACATTGATAGGGGGTAATATATTACGAATGTTTTTATAAACTGTAAGAGAGCATAACAGTTAATTAGATAATCTGATAAATAAGCCGACGTATTATCTCGCGAGAGCAAGTAATTCATTTGACTTTACGGGCTGAATGCAAGAAACATACTTCAGTAATTCTTAAATTTTTTCCATGATCAGTTATATCCATACATAAACGTATATAGATATAACTTTGTTAAGATAAGTAATTCTTCAGTCACAGTTGATACTTAAGTATCGTTCTTGCATTCAGGCCTAAGGAGTGGATCTTAAACACGATATAAAAATAAGCTGCACTCGCTTTGGTTGCATGAGATCTTTACTGAACGAAAAAGTTTAGGGCTGTGTGGTTTAAGAGGTCAAGATCTTGCCCCGAAAGAAATTTTTTGAATACTTAAAAATCCACTGACGTCAACCTTGATTAGGAACGTAGTAGTTCAAATTTTATGTGGATGCCACAATTTTCCCACAAAGCTAACTGCTTTGTAACACCAATTCATCATAATTAGTAACATTTCCTAATTAAAGTGAGAAAATCTTCTTTAACGAAATTCTCTTACCAAACTGGAACAAATAAACTCCCCCCAATTCGAATTTTCGGGAAAATTCGACGAAAACATTCTAATAACCCAATAAAGTTTACGAAAGTAGTAGCACCAATAATAAATAGTTTGTAAATCAGTAATCTTTCAAAACCCACTTCTGAAGGGAGTACTACTTTCCCAAATGGCTGTCTCCTCAAGCTAATTTGTAATGGCATCCCTATCCGAAATCCTTTCATTTCGGTAATGATTCTTTTTTCATCATTTCACTTTGTCTAACTCTCGTGTAAGCTGCGCTCGCAGCCAACACAATCCAATTGGACATCCACCACAGCCACGGTTTTGTTTCCACGTAATAATACGAGGCGAGAACAGTTTGTGCACAAGCTTTGGCAGTTCCGGAAATGTTGTGGGTCAACGGAGAGGTAACTTTAATTTGTAACGCCGTAGCGTAACCTATGGACAATCCACAAAGGCCACTAATTGTCAAAAGCATCCAAATATAAGGGCTAGAAATTTGGTCATAGTTGAATAGAACTTGTAGTTCGCCGCTAACTACAATCAGTGGAATAAATAAAATTACTGTATACACGTTGTTGTAAAACGATAAAAGCCATATGACGGAATCAACCTGAGGTAAGACTTCTTTCACTTTGATCGCATAGTACGCGACCGACAATGACGCCAAAACGCCGTAAATGGTTCCTGCCACAGAGAATGTACCGACAAATTTTTCTTGGTCGACGCCCAACCAAAATCCGACAACTATTAACACGCAACAAGAGCAGGTTCTCCATGAAGTTTTCTGCCGTAATACAGCGTAAGTTAAGCAGACATTGAACACAGTTGTCAACGATCTGCCAATGTAATAAAACGAAACATCTACGTGTTTCAGGCACAAGTTATTGAAGACGATCATGGAGGCGAAAACTACAGCCAATGGAAAAACGTTTCTCATCATTCTCCAATCAAATGGAGATCGTTTGATGTTAGTTTCAAATATCAGGTTATAAATGAAATAGTACAACGCTGAAATGGCACATTGGAACCAGGTGATGAAAAATGGTGCATCAAGTCGAACTACATCGCTACTCAGAACGACTTTATTAATGAATACGGTAGTTATTGAAACGATCCAATAGAAGGCAACGACAACCGTGATTTTCCAAAAATAGTAATTCTTTTCCATGGCTAGATTACCGGCAACTATCACAAAGTTCTGTTAATAGAGTGATTATACTGCACGTTCTTCGAAAAAATTCATTTTCTGCATCATACTACGAAAGATTGAAGAGTATTACGATCATGAAGCGATCTGGATTAAATTTAAATACTTCACTACAAATCAATTCAAAACACTCGGCATTTTGGCAACTAGGAAACACCGTTCATCGCATCTTTGATAACAAAATATAACCACTCCATAGTCCATATATAACTTGCTCGATACCATCCTTTGATATAGTCAAGATACCATCAGATCTAATACAAACAAATGAAAACATTGATTACTCGATAATCGAAATCGATTCAATAAATCAGTGTTATCATATGAGCAAAAACATAAACAAGTCAACAAAAGTTTCTGTAATCTTTTCCGAATATTTTTCTTTCGTTTCGTTTTTATTCAAATTTTATTTGTCTCTCATTTTATCACTTTGAAAATAATACCATTAATAAACGCTATCGACCGACTAAATCATGATGAATTATGAAATTAATTTTCAAACTTTCGAAATAATAATTCCGATTTATGTAATTACAAATTTAATTACAATCAAATATCAATCACTCCTTCCGAGTCCCGTCCCTCAATTCCTCAAGGTCAAAATCAAGGGTAGAAATTGGGGAGTTATGCTACTTTTGTGAAAAAATCGTATGCGAAATTTTCAGCTAACACTGTACAAGTGTTTTACTTCGAATTTTTCAAACTTGACTCATTCGTTGATTCGTCAAATTTTTCTCTTTGTATTGCTCCTTATCATCAGCTCAGCTGAATGCTTATGAAATGTGGTGGTGAAATTGATTCAAATTTGAATCTGTTTATTGTGTCTCCAGTTATTTTTCCAATTAATGCTATATTTCGGAACCTAGTGCTGTTTTCTCAACATTACGCCCCTGTAAGTAAAACTACCCACATTCCTACTGAACTGACGCGTGCAGTTACGACTTTTAATAACCATAGGATTATCTGTTGCAGATTTACAATGGAGTCCGATGATAAATCGCTCTCTTCATCTTTCGATTCTATTCACAGTCTTGATCTTCAACAGATGTCTGCTGAAAATCAAAGACAAATAGATGCTGCCGACAGTCTAATCAATAATAGTGCTATTCAAGCTATTGTCGATAGAGTGAGTAAATCTGATTCATTTTTGCAGTTTTTGTACTAAATCTTTCGGCATGTGTCCATTAATTCTTGCATATCCATAGTTTAATTTAGATAACATTGCCAGAAATCATCCTTTAGCTGATGACATAGAAAACGGTGTTAGAGAGTTGATAAAGGAAAATAATAAGCTCAAAGGTATGTAACTTTTCCACTGTTTTTGTCGAATTATGCTGTTTTATATGAACCGGAATAATCTTGACGCGATTTGAAAAAGAGTTATTTTATAACGATTCTTCAAGTTGTAATCTATTCTTTATGTAATCATTCGATTATTTTGTGTACACTTCTTTGAGATTTAAATTGTTTCTCATCACTTGAACTGAATGGGGCCCTTTTTCAGATACATTGAAAAGTAATAATGCTTCAATGAAACGACACTTTGCTATTCTAGAAAACTGGCTTGAAGATGCACGCACCAGTCACAAACATTATAAAAAAAAATTAGACGAAGCGAAGGATGTTATTGGAAAGGTTTGTATTCCTCATGATGTTGGAACTCCATTTTTTGTTTTATTATTTACATTCTTCTTGTTTTAGTTAAGAAATGAAAACAGCGACCTTAAAAAGCCAATGCAAGAAATAGTTCGCTCAATAGAAAGTAAATTTGTCAGTGATAAAACCAAGGTATGAAAAACTGGTTTTTTATTTGTAAGATCATTCATTTTTAATTATTATCAGTATTGAATTGGATTATGAATGAGGGTGGTGAAAATGCTATTTTGAAGAAGTAAAAAATTTTTTTCAGTGTAACCTTATCAAAGAAAAAGATAAAATATGAATGTTTAAAAACGTTAAAGTCAGTAAATAGTTCATAACACAATTCATACGCATTAACAATAACTTTTCGAAGCATATGGTATTCTTGTTTTTTATTGTATAGTTCGTTGACGAAGTATAAATTACAAATTTTTCTTGATTTTTCATCTTATAAAATCCATAAAAAAAAAACCTTGAAGAAAACGGATCAGACTATACGCAGTTAGAAAGAAAGTTTCCTATTTCCTTGATCTGATTATTCAGTTGGTGCCTTGCAGTGTTTTTGTAAAACTGAGAACATAAAATGGACGAAATGGAAATATGTTAACATAGTTATAGTCATGTCATGGACGTTTCGCGAAGGTGGAATAATTTCATTATTTCAAAAATTTATTCGAAACAAAGAATTTCTTTGTAGCGAAGAAAATGTAGAAATATTTGTTTTCAGATTTGATAGGAAAATATTAATTGAGATTTGCTTTTTTTGGATTATTTCATCAAACATATAATGTTTATGTATGCTAATAGTACGTCCTTTTCTTTTTTGCAATCAGCCTTCCAAAATACTGTTCCTACGATTTTGGTAATTCTTGTGTCATTTGAAAAGGTTTGAGATATGGACGAATAGATGCGCTACAGTGTGTTGAAATTTCGTAAGGATTTCTTTTCATCGTTTCTGTGGCTCAAGAGAAGGCGATATCCCAGTTTTATTTTGTTTTTCGGGATGTTCTTTTGAAAGGACCGAAAGGCGAATATTTGAGTACTGTATTCGAATTCTTTATCAATTTTTACATTAGACCCATCTCACAGCCCCCTAATTATGTCAGATTGGAAGTATCTACTAAGAGAAAAACCACAGTAAATTTTCTTTAAATTTTATGTAATTCCTGGAAATATTTCAAGTAATTTACCACAAACTACTGAATGTCGGAAAGTTATACTAAATTTTTATAAAATCAGCATTTCTTTACCCTAGGTGTATATTTTTATTAATATTAAACCTGATGGTTGATTGTTGTTGTAATTCCTCTCGAACTGTGGAACCTATTTTGAAATTAAAATGAGAAAGTTGATCTGAATGCTTTGTTTCAAATGTTGTCAGTAAAAATATTTAATCAGTGAAGTTTTCTTGATTTCTGAAAAACATGACGTCTTGTATAGTTATGCTTCTAATATACGTGAAAACGTATTTTTTTCATTGTAAATTATGTGTCCATAACGAAAGTTGACGATTTTGAATGTTTTTTATTTCGAAAAGTAGCTCTGGATACTTCAGGATTTATATGTTTAAAGTAGAAATTGTAATGAAATTTAGTTGGCATCAAGTTTTATATGATTTTATTGAATTTGTCATTAAAAACTCAGCTAAAATCGTCCAAAAAATGCTTTTATTTGGATTTATATGTTTGAATATTAGCTTATTTCGCTGGGTTTTCTGAATTACCTGAATATTTTCGTTATTTTTAACAAATTATGCTGTACAAATAAAAATTAGTGCGGCACATTTTTCTCTAATCTGGTCACACATTTTATAGCTTTATAGAATGTTCTTGGAAAATGTATGAATTTGTTTAATTCGCTAACTTCATGCTACGTGAAACTGATTAACCTGTGAAACTGTTTCTTTTGAACTTCCTTATTTTCACGCACTTTTCAGTATCGTATCTTTTGAGTTATGACTTTCGCATCTCTGACGAAATTAATCTTCCTCATTGTAGTATTATATTTTTGCTCATTTTGCGCTTTGTCCGCTGACTCGATGACATTAAAAATTTAATGGGACAATGCTTTCACCCACCTAGGTACTTTAAAAATTGTCCATGTTCAATAAATTTTAGTCGTCCTCGTACAAATAAAGTATAGAAAATTTGATTATTATTACTCGTATTGCATTAATACAGCAGTGTTATTATTATACGCCCAAGCAAAAGATGGCTATCGAAAAGTAACCTTGAGCGAAAATTTGAAGTAAATTTAGTCGACATCAAAAGTTTATTGTTTTAAAAATTGTTTCGGGTGAAATTATTTCATTTGTACTTGCAAGTTATAAAGTAAAATAAAAATATTAAAAATAACGACTGGTCACCAAATTATGGTAGAGAGACGGGACAAATTTGTTTATCTTTTTTTAAAAGAGAAGAATTTTATTTTTGAGTGAAAAATCTCTCACAGAATGTGTTTCAAAAGAAATACATGATTTCATGAATTCCACTTCAATCTGTGTTCCAAATTTTGGGAGGAACTTGCAGCCGCTAACAAAATGTCGATTGCCATCTTTCGCTAGGCGTATAAATTTTGATTTTTGACATATTTGTAATCCGTGTAACTTGATACATTTAAGGCAAAACAGAATGATAAAATATACTGTTCATATTTTATTGTTTACTATTGTTTGTTTGTTTGTATTTCAGTTACTCAACGAGAATCAAATTTTCCGAGATAGATTAGCCGCTATGCAACAAAAATTGCAGAAATGTGAACAAATATCGAATTTTTGTAAAGTATGTAAATTGTTATTACCAATTCGAAAATTCTGTATGAGGTATTCAACAGACTTTTCTAACGCCATGTTTCATTTTCAGTCGGAAAAAGAGCAGGATTATCAAACTCTTATTAGCCTTCAAAGACAGCTTGACAATGCTGAACGAGCTCGTCGAAAACTGACCTTAGAAGTTGATCGACTCAACGGCCAAGAAATGAAATTACAACAAATATTGTCCTGCAGTGACTCGAGAAATGTTACCAATATGTGTTTTTGGAATGCTGTAATTACATTCGCCACTATTCGATACTGATTTGTTTCACGTAGCTTTACCTAATTTCGTTAATTTTCTATAGATCTTTCCTGGCGTTATAAATTCATCTACTCGTGAAATTCATTTGATCGAAAGTTTTAATGAACTCGTTAAATTACTCGAGGCAGAAGAAGTAACTTTCAATGATCCGAGTCTAAAGTAGGTGTAGTATGCACTCGTTAATCTTTTAGTATCATCGTAGATTGTGTTGTAAATTTTTCTTTATAATTTTAGCGTTGACTCTAGTCCAGAAATCAAGACTTTCGTCGGTACAGACGAAGAAGCAAAAGGTATTGAGCAATTGAAAGAGGAAATCTCGACAATGCGTAAACAGATGCTACGGGAACAAACTATTTGCTCTATGTGCAAGTTAGTAATTTTGTTTTGTTTGTTTTATCATTGTTATCCTGTATGTTTATTTATTATTTTGTCATATTTCAGAAAACGTTTAGAAGACGTCCGATCAAAGTTCAAAGTTATTCATCAGCTGACCTTGGCAATCTTGAAAGAATACAGCTCAAAAATGAGAGCTTTAGTATGTCTCGTCTTCGTTACTTAATAATATGGTTTATCAACATGAAAATATATGCATGTATATCGTTTTTTTATTTTTTGCTCTTTAGGAAATAGCTCTCCTGAAATCAAAAGACGACTCTAAAGATATCACCAGTTTAATCCACGAATTAAGTGATAAACAGAATCGTATCATACAATTAGAATCTGAACTAGTTATTCTCCAGAGAAAATTGAACGAAGCGGAGAAGAAGAATGAAGATTTTTACATTTTACAGAGTCAGGTACTTGAATTTTTGTTTCGTTTGAGTGATATGTTTTGTTGTTCCCGCTGAAAATGCTCATACAAGTTGGGAACTCAATAACTTAAACGATAAATTTTTAAGTACATTTTCCCTCCTGTTTCTGTCCGCAGAAATTAGCGCTTCAACCGAGGCCTTGAAAGGCCAGTGAAAGATCTTTCGAATTGTAGTTGATTAAGGCTGTTTTTTCAATAGCCAGCTAAGAAATTTAGTCAGGTAGTGTTAAAATCCTATTTAACTCTTAGTGCAATATGCCAGTCAAGCTCTTGACTGAGGATGGAAAAACTGGTACTGAAACGATGATACAATTGATAGGAGGGGAAGGGGTTGAAAGGAAATGTGCCTAGAGATCTTTTTTGAGCTATTTTTTCAAAGTTCATAACTTGTATGAGCATTTTCACCAGGAACAACAAAACATATCTAAGCCTATTTATTTTTTAGCGCTTAATCGCATAAAACTAGCCACAAGTTGGTAGGAGCAATAGTTTTTAGCATATTACTAATTTTGTACCAAGATTTTACTGATACAATTGACGTTTTCTGATATGTTAGTTTAACAGAATATAAAAAGTGGTGCTCTCTTTTTAGGGGTGGGATGAGTCATCCACAAAAAGTGATAAGAACTTTCTTTATCGTAAATATTATGTTCAACATTTCGCGACTGGTTATTTTCCATTTACAGATAATATTTTTCTATAAAACTGCAAAACACTGATTTGGGATTCACATTTCCTTTCATTCCCATTAAAGTAACGGGGTGTGGGTTGAGAGTTTTAGTCTCTTATTTAGGACGCCCATCCCTAACAATTAGCTGGAAAAAAAGAAAATGTAACAATTTTTCATTTTTCAAAATAAAAGTTATTATTGTACATGCTATCCTTATTGGACTAACTCATCTATTTACGGAAATCGGAAAAAATAATTATTTTCTTGCGTTATATTAACACTGTTTATTGTATGTTTTTTTTGGAACCATTCGTAAGACTCTGCTCTTCCTGTATGAAATTCTATTGGACGTTATGTGGATACAGAAATACATTTTTCTTAATTAATTTCAACAGTTGCTCATTAAGAAAAAGAAAATGTTTTGTATTATACTTTTTGTATTGCTTTCGGTTATTTCACTTGCTTGGAAGTTTGAGCATTCTTTTTCAAACGCTAACTAAGTAAGTACTTATACCTAAGTGGAGTTAAGCTTTTAACGTGAACTTTTCTCTTTCTGCATCACTGAGGCAAGTAAACTTGACCTAGATCCTAGATATTTGAAGTAGTATCGTACTTCTATACCAGTCTGCATACCAGTTTGTCCTAATTTTCCATCAATCGCTGTTTTTGTGGGAAAAAAGGTATTAGAAAAGGCCAATGAAGGTGTTTCATGGTGAAAGGACTCACTTTGTCGTTAATATTTTTGGTCCCGTTTTACTGTGACATTAGATTATTTCGAATTATATCAGTCAAGCAGACTTGAAATATTTTTTAAAGTTGACCTCATTACAAACATTAATGGATTTAAATTTGGACTTAGGACCACATATTCTGTGTAATACGTCTACAATAATCAAACTAATCGGTGTAATTGATTCAATATTTATTGCTATTATATTTTTTTAAATATAGATGAAAGTATATGAAGAAGATTACCTCTCGGAAAGAGATGCAAGAGAATCTTTGGCCAACGAGAAGCGTAAATTAGAGCAAGATTTGCTTTTTTTGACGCAAGAAAATTCAAAATTGAATAAACAACTGCTCGTAAATGCGACAGGAGACTACGCAAATCCTCTGACGTAAGTGCCCAATTAATTTGAGTATTACTGAATATTTACTTTAATTCTGTTGTACTTGTGTTATTATTATTATTATTATTATTATTATTTTATTTATTTATTTTTTTCAGAACCGGTGAATTAACTGTAAGTATTTGTGTGCTAAATCATTAATATTCATCTTACATTAATTTTTTCTGTTTATTCTTGAATCTTATAAATAAGGTTCGTTTTTAGGGATTTCAGTCTAAAAGGCGGGATTTCGCATCTCCGTGGTATCTCGGAGGTCTTGTAACGATGTTTTTTGTAAATTTTGAATAACACTTGCTTAGCTGCATTTAATAAATTTTACATGAAATTTTTGTTTAACAAATACTAATAAATATGATTTTTACTGAAAACAATTGAAAAATTGTAAATTTTGGACGCAGTTTCTTAAGATTTTATGGACGTTTATTCATTAAAAGCAGCTGAACGTTAGGAAATACCATCAATTCATGAAAAAAAAATCTAAATGTGTAATTTTTTTCTTTTAGCACCCAGCATAGATTTAATTCAAAATATTCTACTCGCTTTATTTTATTGGTACAAGACGAGCATAACTTGGGGAATGTGATTTTGTGCATTTCTTGATTTTAAAGTATTTTCTGACATATATCGCACATGAAGAGAGAAAAAAAACGAACTATACATTCGTATCTGCCTTTCTTTCAACGCTTGTAATTGAACAAACCGATTGCTTGAGATTTTCTTATATAAAAGACTGCCCGTAGGTCTTAGCTTACTTTCAAATTCGTACCTACTGAAACGTCATTCCACATCGCTGAAGGTAACTAGTCAGAATTTTAATTGGAGCGAATTTCATTTTTCTTTGAAATGAAAAACTTTTTTCATTATATTGGATTATTTGGAGAAGAATAAAATCCAGGAGTGTGAAAACATTACACATTTCCAAAAAATTTGTATTTATTTTGAAATATGCAGAAATATGTGAAATGAAATTGGTAGTTCTGGAATCAGGAGGTCTGAAAATGAAATTATTTGGTCACCAGATATATTGAATTAACAAAATAATTATGCATTTTCATGATATTTCGTGCTCTAATAATATCGAAATTTTCATCAGTCCTCTTTTATTTCTCCTTTGACATATTTTTCCTCATAGTCGTTAGAATGATGCAGTTGAAAGAAATGAAATAGGCTGAAATATAACTGGGCTATTATTTAAGAAAAAGTAAACTTCGTTCTGAACCATTCACATTTACTCATTGTTATATCTCTCTTTTACTCAGGGAAACTCCTCAGAATTTATCTGTTTTAACGAAATGTGCCAAAGAACTTTCGCTACAGAAGAAGAACTTCAAACTCACGTTTATTCTTGTTTAAACATAAAAGACTGAATCCTTAATACCATTTTCATAGTTAGTTATCTAATTATGTTACGAATTATTTTTAATACTTGAGCGTTAATTTTTTTTTCTTTTTTTTTATTTCAATTTTTAAAGCAATTTACGATTACCAATTATTTCATGCGCATTAAGCTGATCGATATTTTATAAAATTGTTTTCTTATTATTGTTAAATTGTATTTTGACTCAGTTTCACATGTTACGTAATTTTTTCGTTATGTTAATTTTTCTTTTCAAGAATATTACGGCTTTGTAGATACTCTTGTATTCATGACTGTTAATGTTGACGAATTAGTATGTCTTGTGATTTTACCACCATGAATCATCAACACTGGTACATAGGTTTCGTTCATTATTTTCATCGAGTAAATGTTGTCCATTTTGTGTCAATGCGTGAAATAAAACATTGTAACGTCTTTCCACTTCACCTTATTTTCTGCTGTTAATGGCTACTTTATTTTAATAAGAATCAAATTTTGTTCTGTCCGATTTAAGCAGATTCTCAGGATGTATACGCCGTTGTGATTATGATTGGTGTTGATGAAGTGATATTTGGCTATGTAATTTTATTGTAATGTTTTAATAATATTTCAAAGATGCGCAATAACAACATCAAATAACAATATACTACCAATTTTCTTTCTTACTTAATGAATGATATACATCCAAGAAATTTATTTTCATGTTATAAGTTATGTAAAGATGTTCCGCATATTTGAAAATTTGACTAAATGTATATTCATAGAAAATATTTATTCAGAGTTCGAAAGACAAAAAAAATACGTCTGCGAATGCCCGTACGTCTTCTCCCATGTTCTCACGTATATCTTCTAGCGTTTATTTTTTTAGTTGTGCTCTAGTTACCTTAGTGTGTATCATTTAATCTTACCGGAAGTTATGTCTAAATATTTCCTTTCCTTCTTCCTGTCGTTTTGCGCTTATGGCCATGAATTTATGTTTCCAATTAGAATAACATCCATTTCGGATCAAAAATCAAAGGCCGGAAATCATCGATCTATGTTCACTTGTGACAGATTTTCGTAAACAAAATCATTAGACAATCCGATAGCGGGAGCAAACGCCAAGTGACCTGTAGGTTAATTTTTTAGTATTTCTCGTGTGAATTTAGGATCCTATACACGCCAGGATGTTAATTTACTGGCGGAGAGATCTTTCGGATGATGGGGGGGCCTTGGCTAATGCATGCCATTTTATATGTCGGCGATGGCAGGTTGATCTCCAGGGGGTGGGGCAAAGCCCCATCCGCTTCCACCCCCTGTGGCATCCACAGATATCTACACTATATATGAGGTAATTTGTATTCAAACATTAGATGGTGTGAATATAACTCAGTAAAGTGTGATACAAGTGGGGACACTTGTGGGTCCAAAGTGTCAACAGCTTTGTTTACTTTGATGAGGTGTGGTCAGGGGAAGTAAAGGTGGCTGAAACAAGGCAAGTTAGGTATCTAGGTTGTATATATTGTAGATATCTGTGGTGGAATCTTATGGACCAGCCCCCCGCATCTACCTGAAAGATCCTACTACATATGTCACAAATGAAGCACATACTTTAATCAACATAACTCATGAAAACAAAATTTATATTTTAAAGCAGTCCTTATGATAAAGACCTTGCTTTGATTTAAAGTATAAAGTTTTAAACCATTTTGAACTTTTGAAGTTAAAACCTCAGAGAATTAAATATAATGAAGGACAAACGTTCATTTAAATGATGCAACTAATAATAGCACTACTTTTGAAGTCATACATGCAACCTGCTGAAAAAACTTCTTTTCACAAAACATTCTTCAAAAAGAAAAAGTAACACGAATGATCAACATATGATAAATGTTGGATGGAGTCCATGTAACTTTCATACATCTCGTACACTACCTGGCAACACTAAACTCATAATATATAACTTTGGTATATTCTCACATACACTTTTACATTGTAGTGGGGAATTTGTCGTTTCTCTACCCACACCGTCAACTGTACTTTTGACTGTTCTTTAATCGTCCTTTAAATGTTGTTGCTGTAAACTCGTTTGTTTAATTCACTCGAAAACACGATCCTTGGTTAAATATTATTCTCACATAATAGCAGAACACGGTTTTTTCTTGTGTATTTTTTTCCCTTGTTAACTTGATTCAATTGATGTGATACTGGAGATTTTTTTTCAAGTTTTAAATCTTTTTTATTTGTGAATATGAGCATGAATATTCAGTAAAATATTTTCTTTGTTTGGGCTTTTCAAATTTTGACAAGTTTTACAATGATTTTGGTTGTGTTTCGATCTGGTTTTAATTGGAAAAGGAAAAAATTACATTTTTATATGAAAAATTACGTTTTTATATTGAAAATTACATTTTTTATATGTGATTTTTGTTATTTGTTTTGGAGATTTTAGGTTTAAAGAAATCTTTTCTTGAACTTTTCTAAATTTTCAGACAATGAAACAGTTAGTTTTGAAAAATAATTTGGGGAAATTTCTATGAATTTTGTCATTATTTTACCTTTTTTAATACTAATAAGTCCAGAAATTGTAATTTCAAACTACTTTAATGAAATAGTACCATAAAGTGTCTGAAAAGAAGGAAAACTTGTTATATCTTTGGAAATGTCCTGAATTCTTTCACCCTCAAAATAGTATTTCAAAATCATTTTCTGATATTATCATCAAACCCAAAATGTTCATACTACAATTAGCCTCAAATCTCATTGAAAAATAGTTCGAAAAAGGTATTAAAAAAGATTTAAAATAATAAAATATTAATTAATTTAAATTGTTACCAAACATTTTCAAAGTTTTACTTGTAATTTTGTTGCAAGTTTCCACGTCAAAATTTGAAGTCTTCAGCAGTACCAAACATAATTGTCGAAGTTCTCCGGTGAATCTACTACAAATTTGAGCCGAAAAAAATGAAATTTAATGAAGTTGAACCTTTTTCCTATGTTTCAGCAGCCACTAATGTATCAAATCTCCGAAGTTGGTTGTTGGATTTCTCATTGTCCTTTGTTGCAGCTTCCTCGTTTGCAGCTGAATAAGCAGCCTAAGTTCAAAGTTGTGTGTAAAGGATTAAAAATTTGAAATTTTGATGACTTTATCAGCCTTTTGTGATACGACTTATTTCTCAGTTATCCTCGATACACAATTACCATCAGCAAAATTTGATTGAGTTCAAATTCAAACCAAACCTAACTCCTCGAAAAAGATTAACATTTTAAAATTCAAAAAAAATCTTAATGAACTATCATTCAAAACCAAAAAAACACTGAATCATTCAACTTCCTTGTAACGGTATAATTGTTACAAAAAGTACACGACACATATATTATTTTCTTATAGTGTATATTTTAAAATGTGTACATGAATATATATGGTGTATTGTAATGTACAAGAAAAGATGTTGGTAGAATATTAGTAAGTTATTAAGTGATTAGGCTTAGATCTAAGGGTATGGATTCGAATGAAATATACATTGGTGTCGTGGGAGATATACAATGTGATTGGTTAATATAATCTACGTAATTTAGAGTGAACCAATAGAATAACATGCTTATGACATAAAATGGGTGTAGTTATAATTTTAAGAGGAATTAGGAATATTGCAGAGTTGTATTTTGTGTTCATGGAATAGATGACATCATTATGTTTAGTAAGAGAATATTGTATTAGCTGGAAAAGGTGATGTCATGATGCAAGTCTTGACAATTCTTACTGACGTCATTTTAGACAGGATGTAAGAATGAAGTTATATACAAAATGGAGATAGAAGAATAATTGTTAGTAGAATACGAAATATATAGTAGAATAGGAAATGATACGAAATTATCATTACATAAAATTCCGGGGGAATTTTGAAATTCAAAGTTTAGGAGAAAGTTTGAATTTAAAAATTCGGATATGATAAATTATAGAAATAAGAAAGATGAAAAGGGATAAAGGGAAAGGAAAAAAAAAATTATTTTTTGTTATTTTAGGATCGTATGGAAATTTAAAACAATATTTCGAATACAAATATAAGGTCTGTAAAGTTGAATTATAGTTTACAATAGAAACTAAATTAGTTAAATACAGATTTGACAATATACGCTTATATATAAATCTTTACTAATAATAATAATACAATCATTTTTCACATTTTTATTCAATACATTCAACATTATTTTCATTAGTATTTTCAATAGATTCAATAGGTTTCGTAATTTCATCAATTAATTGTTTAACATGTTTACTCTCGAGAGGTTTTCTAATTTTCACAATAAAAAGAGATATAATAATAATAATGATTATAGTAATAACACATAACCAAATAACTATAATAATATTTAGAAGAGAGATAGAGTTTCGATTACCAAATTCTTGGATTTTGATTTGGGTTTTATCAAGTTTTTTCTTAAGGTCATCGGTTGATAACATAGGAGAGAAATTAGGAATGAACATAGTCCAATTAGGGTTATAAGCATTAATGCTTGGAAGGGAAATAGTTTTCTTAATGTCTGAATCAATAATGACATTATAGTCCGTCCATAATAATGGAAGGTGATGTTCGATGAGAATGTCATCGGACATATCTCGGGGGTAAGGAAAACCTATCGGAATAATTATTTCCGAATAACCATCATATTCAGTATTAATAATTTGGACGTGGCAAGGTACTGTTAAAAGAACTGTACCAGGGAATGATATATTGATAGAGATATCGAATGATTTTTTAGAAGTAGTGTCAAATGCACTGATATTGGAAGGGTTTGTAATTGCAAATTTGTTTTCAGAAAATTGAAAAACAAGGGTTTTACCATGATTTATTTCACAACGGAATGCACTTGATTTGATTAATTCATTGTATGATTTTTTAAGGAATAAGGTTTTCGCACAAGACGAAACCTTATCGGATCCATGATTGTCAGGAAGGATACAAAGGGGTTTTTTGGGATTACAATAATGTAGATCAGTACCAGTAATATAGCGAACTGAGTCGTCATCAGAATTATGGACGATGATTGATGGTTCTTGATCCCAAGAGCATAATTGATCATTGTGTGATTTGAAAGTTAATGGGATGAATTTATAGACATAGTAATCAGAATTTCTCTGTTTGATAGGAATTTTAAGTTCTATTTCCAGGTTGTCATTATAGGGGTTGCAGTTTATTAAATCTAAATGATAATAATTAAGATAGTCATAAGTAGGGATAGTTAGTTCAAGGTTATTTTTCAATAACAAGGGAATTAATTTGTTAGGATCTTCTTTGAGTGTATCAGTTGATACAATACTAGAGGGTAAGTTGTGGTCTTTACAAGCATTTAGGACATACTGAATATTCATAGAGTGAATAAGGTATGCATCGTAATATGTACGAATAGAGTTATCAAAATTGGAGATTTCTCCAACGATATACGCTTTGTTAGAATATTTTTCAATGGTTTCATCGAATGCAGCTTTTGCAACAAAGAAATCATCGTAGAAGTGTTGGAAATTTTGGGAGAATGATTTGAAGTTTTCCATGACATTGAGTAAAGAGGAATGATCTGATATGACTGTTTCCTTTAAAACATCATATTGGTCTTTAAGAGAAAGTTTGTTTTCCATGAGGGATTGTCCATCTCTGTACGTGAGTACACGACAGCAGATAGAAAGAAGATCTCCAAAAAAGTCTCTGACTTTATCGATAGCATTGTCACGTTTAATACGAAGAGGATGGGGTTTAGGGGCAAAGTCTTGAATTAACGCAAGGTTATTTTTGATGAGTGATTCGAAAAGTTTTTTGTATCTCATGCTAATTTTATGGAAACGACATTTAATTTCGTCCCAGTTGCAATTATCGTTGTAATTGCTATAAATATTCGTTCTGATGAAATCAGCAGAGTCAGTTAAATTAAGCTGAATGCTATACAGAATTGGGATAGTTTGTTGATAGACACGTATTCTTTCGTATTCTTCAAAATACGCTCCTGTAGACGCTGTTACAGTTGGAATTGCCTATTTGTGAACATGGTTCAATTTGACTGCAAGCGAAATATGAGATGTTGAGATGGAGACCATAAAAAATAAAAATGACCATCTGCAACATAGAAAAATGCAACATATGACAAAACCATGGGTAGAAACTAAGAAAGAAATTTAGTGCGAACGAAATATGAGATTTCGTACTTGATTAAAATCGGAAAATAGGAAAATTAAAATAGGCGAATATGATCGAAAATTTCTAAGAAAAATATGAATTTTATGAGAAAAAAAAAAGATGTATTGAAATTTTTTCGAAAGTAGTTTAGTTCGTTCTTGGAGTTTCGAGTGGTTCAGATCTAGATTAATATCTAAAGTGATTTTTAATTTTTTTCGATTAATTATTATTTTCGTGTTTCACAATTTATTCGTACTGTTGCAATAAAAAAATTTTATTTACGATTTTAAAACTTTTTACTACAACAATATTTTAATTGCTATATCCGAATAATAATAAAAATAAATTTGGATTTATATAAGTTCGCGAAGTTCGAGATTAATTTTTCGGACAGATTTTGTCAATTATTTCGGTTGTTTGCGTAAATGCGTGTTCGTGTTCACTCGGTTCCTGAGATTAATTTAGAAAATGCAATTGAAAGAATGCAGAGGGAGAGGAAAATGAATTCGATTCAAAACACATTTAAGAAAATGAAAATAACATCCGAAAATAAGAATACAGAGAGAACAAGTTGTTCCAAAATTCATTCCAATTGGGAATCTGATGTAAAAAAGTATGTACAAAATCGTGGTTTCAGGGGTTGTTTGGATGATAGGATTTTTCCATTGGGTGGGATGCCTTGGCTGACGAAACAATAACATTCGACAAAATTACACTAGACATGTTTTCCACATGGATAGGGTGTCGATGTTATCGGCGGGCATTATCCATAATACATCGTCAGAAGTGGATGATGGTGTGGTTCATCACTCATCCTAATCAAGTGGGTTGGCAAGATAGTATGCGACAACAATGGGGGTCTTTGGATCACATCAATTTTAAGGCTTGGGGTTGGTTGCATGTATCCGATCTGGTCATATGTGAGGAATCGGAGAGTTTTGTAAAGGGTTTACCATCCTCTTTAACTCCGTATTTTCCTAATGGTTATACTATCAAAATCGGTCGATCATTCGTGATGATCTTATGAAGTTGAACAAGTGGATGCGATATCAATGTCATTTATGACAGCTATCATTGCATCCCTTGTAATGATACAACATGAGACGAACGAGATCGTCGAGTGTTGATTTTTGCATTTAAGATACATTGACATTGGTCAGCTTATCTTACCCAAAAATTTTGGGAGGTTTTCACGATATATCCAAGAGCGTTGGGGATCTCATGTGGAGATTAAAGCCCATGAAGGTCTCATCGTTTTAAAAAGGATATTAAAACCTGAGATGAAGACCACTCTGAAAAATATTCGAGAAAGGGTAATAACCGGACATACAGACCGTTGGTATCCATTTATATTTAATGGAAACTCTAAATTTTATGAGGAGTTGCGTGCAACTACATTCTGTGATCTTGATTATGTGCCATCCACAAGAAAACAAACCTCAGAAAAATCCACTCAGGTTGACATGGATGAGGAAATTGCTGGACCTAGTACATCAAAAGATGGTAAGGCTACAACTCTAACAGTCAATCCTGGGCAGAGGTGCATATGGAATCACGAATTGGAAAAAATCAACCGAGATTCCAATAAATTTTGGACAGATTCGAAGGCTGTTCAGTGGAAAGACACAAATAACAAGTGCCTAAATAGAGCCGTGACTCCTGAGAATCCTCCACCATTGCCATCACAATGCCAGGGGTGTTCGAGAGATGAAGCATCAATCGAGAGAAATAAGGAATTGATGAATCTACAAATTGTTGAAAGGAGGGCTATTTTAGCAGCAACACCTGCTGTAGAAGACAGCAGCGAGGAAAGTGAAGACGACAATTTGCCTCCAATGAATCGTGGTCAGAGTATTTTTCATTTTCGGGCAGTTCCTCGATATCGAAATTTCAATATAGGAAGGGGTCCTGCAATCATTCGGGGAATGCGGGGAAGAGTTCCGGCACTTTTCATTGTCAGGCAACCTGCATTGGCCAGACGAGGTCATGTGGAAGACCAGCTTAGGACTACACAAGATATTAGAAAACTTTGGTGTCGTCAACATAAAATACGCACAATAAAGGTAAGACATAAAAATATACTAATTCAAAAATAATTTAAATAAAAGGTGAATATTGGGACAGTAAAATAAATAAATATGTAAATTGATCCATGTTTCAGAGAAAAGAGAGGAGAGAAAAAAAAAGAGTGACAGTGTATTATTCCTGATATGAAGAAATTTAGAAAGAAGGGTATGGGAGAGAGTAAGGTTTGGGAAATTTGGATAAAATTATAACTACGTAAAAGAAATAAGATGATATATACACATATAATAATAATACTAATAGTAAGTTGATAATATTTACAAAAACAGATAAAGGAATAAGTATATACAATATAGGTATCAAAAGGGAAGGGATGTAGAACAATATATACAAATATTATTTACAAGTTTTTTTCTACAGGTTTACTACGCTGAAGACTGACTTTAGTATCATTTTTACTGTCTTCTTCATTTTCACTGTCTGTGGCATCTTCGATAGTTGGTTTGTCATTGGTATAGGAATTTAGGTGTTTGTTTTCCTTTATTTGTGTTATGTCATTGTGCATCGTATCTTTCGGCTGTTTAGTAGATATACCTTTTTCGGTTTTAGGATGATTGTTTTTCGGTTCATCTTTAACCTTAGATGGTATGAAATATTCATTATTGTTTGTAGGACGTTCCGTATAAGGGATAAGACGTCTTACATGAATATTTTCATCTACATTATTTTCGTCATTTTCATACAAAATTCTAACTGTATAATTCAAATCTGAATTTTTACTCACGATACGATAAGGTCCACGAAATTTAAATTTGCTTTTTGCAACATTCTTACTTTGACGAATCAAAACAAGATCGTTCATTTTAAATTCTTTCAATAATTTGTTCTTGTTATAGTATTGAGAGTTTTTTTCTGCAGCTTGTTGTTTTAGTTCGGGTACTTGATCTTTTATTTTTTGCAATTCTTTAAGAGTTGTATTCCGTTGATCAAGTGATGTTGGTATTTGTATTTTGTATTTGTCATCAAATAGCGTTCGAGGTTGATAACCGTGAAGAAAGAAAAACGGTGAGGTATTGTTGAGGTAATGAATGGGTGATGTGTTATATGCAAACACAACACTAAAAAGTGTGTCAATCCATTCTTCTTCCGTCTTTGGTTTATACTTAGATAGACATTTTTTAATAATTCCATTCGTTCGTTCAACTAGTCCTTGAGTTTGCGGACTGTAGGCTGATGAATGAATTATATCTATGTTTTGATC
Source organism: Ericerus pela (assembly GCA_011428145.1). Taxonomy (NCBI): domain Eukaryota; kingdom Metazoa; phylum Arthropoda; class Insecta; order Hemiptera; family Coccidae; genus Ericerus; species Ericerus pela. The sequence continues at coordinate 589,675 of WOFM01000357.1, forward strand.
TTTGCAAAAATTATGTACATGGTCGTTACGGAAATGTGTACCGTTATCACACGTAATGATCTTAGGTTTACCGTATGTAGTCATAATTTTTTTAATAAATTTAACGACGTTTATAGCATTGGGATGTCGTACAGGTTCTATTACACAAAAATTTGTGCATTTGTCAACGCCGACTAGAACATAATTACGTTCGTAATTATTGTCAAATTTGCCAATGAAATCAATTTTGATATGATGAAATGGGTTAAATTCCTTGACAGGTATTGGTTTCATCATTCCGATTTCTTTCGGATTTCTTTGTTGTAGTTGGCATTCATGGCATGAGTTAATATACTCGTTAACTTTTTTTACAAGTCCTAGTATAAAATATTTTGATTTAATTTTCTCAAGTGTTTTTTTACGACCAAAATGTCCTCCTCCAGAAGGATTATCATGCATTTCTTTTAAAATAGATGGGATTAATGCATCTGGAATAATTGGTACAGGTGAAAATGGGTTATAATTAAAACTTTTCTTTTTGTACATGATGTCATCATCACCTACAAAATATTTATGGGCATGACGTTCTATTTGTTTTACTAACGCACGATCATCAATAAAATCTTGGTTTAAAAATTTGTATACTTGTCCCCAATAATCGTCTATTTGTTGGTAATCAGCTAATGTTTCAAGAGGGATATCTTTTCCATAAAGTAATGTTTTTATTGGTTCTCCAGTAATATGAAATTTAGGGATTTCATTTTCTTTAATTCCATTTTCGTCTTTTTTTGTTATCGGATCAAATTATGATTTGAAAGTAGATTGGTGCTTTCTTTTTTCAATGATGTAATTTTATCTTGAATTTTTTCTTTATTTTGTTCGGCTAGTTTTGTTGCTGATCTTGTTATAGCATTAATATTTTTGTCTGTTGTTAAGAATTGTCCATTTTCAATCTTATTGAATCTTCATTGTCTTTGAAAGGTCGAGACAGA
>WOFM01000358.1:0-33177 GCA_011428145.1 Ericerus pela
GGTGGAGGGAGTCTTTATGCTACTTTCCCCCGCTTTCTCACATTCTCCCCCAAAAATCTGCCACCATTTGAAAATTTTCACTGGGGTTGATGTCCCCCTAGTCCCTTCCTGGTAAACATGGGATTGAGTTCTATAGTAACTTTCCTGAGATTCAACAAATTGCAGTCAGTTCAATATAACTATACAGAATTAAGAGTTAATCAAAGTTGATTCTCAGATGGTCTCATCTCATGTGATTCTTATCCTTTTCATCAACCGGATTAATAATATCCTTTCTACACATTCCACCAGCAAACCCTCCTTAGGTTAATAGGTATGTTTCTCATTAACACATAATGGCTATAATTTTCAGCCAATAAGGCAGAAATTTAGTATACGTCGGGAAAACCTTTGCTTCAAACAAATTCTATTAAATTTCAAATAAATATGAGCAAAGATTCTTTCGTTGAGTCAATTTTTATGTTTTTGTGACATTTTGGGGGAATTTCTGGTGTATGTGACGGAGGGCACTTTTAGCACAATTGAACAAAAAAGACTTTTTTCAATAAGACCGAAATTTGAAACATGGGTAAGTTTTGTAATGCAGAATTGTAGATGAACCCTATTGATTTTGGTTTTAATTGGTCCATTTGATCTCGAGTTATTGACTACTTACTTCGTGTGATTTTTTGTGATTAGTTCTAATAGTCCTCCGAAGTCGTTTTTCATTTCTATTGATTTTCTAAACAATCATCACGAAATTTTGGTCCTATTTTTGAAACAACTTGAGCTTCAGTTGTACCAATTTTGGTTCCAATCAAAATATCGGTTCAAAAATTATGAGCAGTATTTCCAAAAAACCTGTTCATAGGTGAGAAATTTTCACAAGGGTAAAAACGCAATTAAAAACAATCAATTAAAGTTGCCCTCGAGATGCGATATTTTAGCAGATTTTCTAAGAAACAGTTTAGTGCAGCTTGTTCCACTAGAAATGCAGGTTGAAAGAAAAAAGAGTGTTCTGGGACACAAGGCGAAGTGAAACTTGTTCTGCTGAAATTTGTATTTTGAAGAATGAATGTTCTGTTGGCAGCGTGATTTTTCATTTTTTTGTTTGGTATAAACATTAAATATGCAGAAAAAGTCATATAAATTTAAAAAATTGTTTTCACCAATTAGTGAACACTGGTTTTTGGGAACCTACCGGATGAATAGAGCTGAAATTTTTGCAAAAGACAGCTATTGTATGTAAGTAGGTCTGAAAGAAGTTTAGTGCTCATCCGTTTAGTAGTTCTCGATGAAACTGGAAACAAAAAATTTCTGTAAAAGCGGTTTTTAGCGATAAAACATCGATAGATCGATATGTTTGTCAAAGATATGAATAGTGTAGATAGTTTTTTGTAATTTCTTAACCTTAAACTAACAATGAAATATTGTTGAGACCACCAATCCTTCTCCCCTCTCACTCCTACGAACACACGATCACATATAATATACATTTTATTTATATCTATTTGCGGCTACACTGATATACCACTTCCGCCGCTCATTCGTTTATTTCCGTTAACATTCGTTTATCAAACTTAAATGTACTTTGCTTAAATTATGTATCTTCTCTGAAATACACTCGCTTCTTGGACGGAACTTCAATCAAATCTTTCTTTCTTGTTTCATCTCCGGTCCTCATCCTCTATAAATATCGCTATATCGATAACTATCGATATAAATATCGAGCAACTGGGTTGTCTGTCGAAGCATTGTTGCGCTACAGTTTTTTTTAAATTGATGTTAATAAAATACGAATACCTGCCAAGTTTTAGCTAGTTTTCAAAAAATGGAGACTATTTTCTAAAAGAGCTTGTTTTCCCTAGAATTTTAAATGTTTCATGACTTGAAGGAACTTGTATTTCTCGCAGAACTTACTGCGCTATAATTTATCTTCCCCTCCTCCATCCGCCACTCGGTTGGGAGGAATATCCTCGCCCTTATTATCAGAACCCACCAATGTAATAAGAAAACTTTCTAATAATTTTCTACGTTTCTTTTCCGTTATTTCATTTGTAGTACCACTATAGGTATTAAAACAGTGCAGCTATGTAACTCCCGTTTCTTATTAGCTAAAAATTTCACCCACTACAGAGTTTTGGTGTGCCAAAGAACGTGGAACGAGAATTAAAATCTAAACCACAAAACATTCTACGTTAATCCCTTCTATTTTCGACCGCAAAATTTATGATGATACTTACCGTATAGCCTATCCCTTTTTTGGCAGCACAGAATGGGTTTTAACTGTTTACCTACAGGTTCGTGGCGTCTATTTGCCGTCGTTCTCGTTAATTACACACAAATTTCAATTGATTTACGCGAATAATTTCGAACTTGTTAGCCATTTTGTAAAGCTATCATGCCCCTCCCCGCACCTAAACATACGTTATTTTACTCACCACCACCGTATTTACGTTGAAGTAAGACATGGAGAACGGAGGAAGGGTATACGTGGCGTGTATTATTTGAAAATCGTGAGAAACGATTGAAGAAAATCGTACGGTATATTTGCTCTGCAGAAGCACCTCGTTTTGTAATAAACGTCTTGTATGGGGAAGGTGAAAATAATAAACCCCAAGATAATTAACCATCTAAACACTTTACGTCGAATCCAGGCATAAAATTTATTCTATGCCTGCTACTGTATTCTTTCCATTATATTGACATATTAACGATCTTGGTGTTTCCGGGCCTTTTGGATTACTGCCCATCTTAACGATTGTCTGGTTTTTCTCAAACTTTCCGAAAATGGTTGGGATTTTCCCGACTATTGATGTCGAATTCTTTGGTTTCAATTGGTGGGTGTAGATGCAAAACTCGAACGTATTGGCAAGAATTTCAATTTAGAAAGAAACAATTGCTTATTTAATTACCTACCTATGTTCTCGGTGTTCGTTGGTCCTTAATTCTCTGGCATGGTATTTTCTTGAAATGTATGTGATATTTGGTATTTTGAATAACCTGGGTGCCTGATCTAAAGTGGTAATATAGATTCCAGACTAGGCTATACAGGACTAGGCTAGACTTTCTCACCACCACCAAATATAGTTGGTGGTGGCAATCTCGGTGCAGGTTTGGTTTGTGTTCTGTATATAATTTGTACTGTATTTCTCCCAAGGTATGTCACCCTGGGATCATATACCACAATTAAGCTTATTGTATAAGCATCTCTTTTTGTACCTCCTCATTCCTCAAAGGCTCACAATCCTATATTTTATATCAATTTATATAACCTTAGCTATTTATGTACTCAGCAGCTCTAGAGAGTGTGATTTGTGAGTGATTACCAAAAATCTAAAATTCTAATACAACCGAGTACGACAAAAAAAAAGCTGTTTCAACATTATAGCCTATCTTCAGAACTGAAGTAGCCAGAGAGGCGGGCGGATTTCTTGGTAACGCCTTCACTACGAGCATGTGTATATAAGTACTTTTTAATACTTCATTGTCTTGCAGTTTTTTCACTTTTTTTTGTTATTGTAAATAATGAGTCCAATAATTTCCTTTTCCTCCCCTTGATTTCCCATTCTTATTCACTGGAAAATTTAGAATTTTAGCCTGTGTAATCCATCTGGCTGCTGCTAGTTTAAAAATAGACCACAATATTATTCTGAAGGTATTTATACAGTTTTTTCTTTGTCATTCTTTGTTGTATCCAAATCTCAATTTTGAGAAACAACTTGTGAAACGAGCTCTGTATTTTGTTGAGCCTATAAAAGTTTGTCAGGGTCTACCTGAAGTGTTACAATAAGTCAATGATCTTGGTAAGTTCTTTTACATGATTTGATTGCCAATTTCCTAGAGTTTGAAATTTAATGGTACTTCATTCTAATTGACCTTGGAATTCTAATTTTGCAGCTGAAATTTTTGTAGAAAATTATTCGAAGATTCAGTCTTCCAAATTCAAACATATTTTCTACAGGAATTACTTTTTTATTACTGTAGACCTTATAGTCATCGAGAATATTGTAATAATCATCAAGAAAATAAAATAAATGATTAGTTTGAAAATTTTTTCAATTAACATCAATTTACAGAATTTTTATTACATTAAGTAGGTATCTACGAAGTGAATAATTTTATATAATACATGATTAGAAAGGCAATGTTTTCCTTGGTATTTTGTGAGTGAAAAATAGCTTGTATCGTTAATGAATGTAATCTCGATGAAAATGACTGCCCCTCCATGTAAAAATGTGAAGCATCTTTTTACATGGAAGTACCTACGTTCACTTTTCATGGAAGTAGATGTTACATGTTTTGAATGAAACGTTAAACATGCCACAATGAGGAGGTTGATACTTTGTTCCATTTTTTATAATTTTCGCAAAAGACTCATCATTATGATAGGAATTTAACATTTCATTGCTTTTTGATAATTATATAAAATAACTTCCTCAACAAGGTTCAAAAGTGAGTTTACAGGACTTGGGAACTGTTCACTCTCTACGCTTGTTTTGCAAACTTCCTTCGCACACAAACTTTCACTTTTGAACCTTAACATGGAATATACTATTTTATAATAATAATCTTAAAAACAATGTTTACATTTATATTTTGAAAGCCAAAAGTAGCGCTTTTCATTGATCGAAGCATAACCTCAATGTAAAGAGTAATGCTGCATTCATGTAAAAATTTTTATATGTAGTTTACTATCGGTGACAAGGTTAACTTTCTTTCTGATGTAATGTTAATCTATAAGATTGCTGTCAAAATGACCAACTCCAATTTACTGGTAATATTTTTATTTTTATTTCAGTATAATATTAACAAAATTAAAAAGTTATCCAACCACCTACCTATCAAAATAATTAATGAAAATAATATTTAAAAAAAAAAAAATAGAACATATTTACCCTGAGTGAGAATCGAACCTATAACCTCCTACCTAACGGTCTAACTCATAACACATAGTGTCGCAGTTTCTGATGCTGGAAGTGGTCTGTTCACCATATTTTATCATTGTTAAAGTAACCCTACTTCATAGATCATTAAGATTATTTATAAGGCATTTAATTAACATTCTGTCGCTTTCTAATCGTTAATTATAAAAAATAACTTCCTTAATAACAAGATTCAAAATTGAGTTTACATGTTAGGAAATTGCTTATTTGCTGCGTTTGTTTCGCAAACTTTCCCTTGCATGTATTACTCACTTTTAAACCTTGCTGTGTAATATACTACACTTGAAAATAAAATGATTTTATGTATATTTCGTTACAAAAGAGAAGTCAAATTCTTCCTCAACCTTATAACGAAAATTATCATACTTATGCCAACATGCATTATTTGTGTGTTAGTTTCTCTAAGAAAATAAGCTTAGTTTTTGTACAGATGATGACTAATTTTTTTTTTTTTTTTTTTCTTTACCTAAAATTTCCTGTAGGTACTTGCTGTTATTTTCGAAATTGCTTTGGTAACAAATTCGGATAATAGGCCTTCTGTACGTTATTTTTTTATCCTCGAGTTATAATGTTTGCAACTGAATGGATAGCGAAGAATAAAAAGGAAAGCTTACAAACTATGTCTAAACATTTTTTTTTCAAAAAAAAAAAAACAGCGGGTTTTTCTTTCGAGATATAATGAGTTGAACTACAATTTTAACCAAATGTTAGCCCATCTAGGAGTCACAAAATTACTTCCTATTCAATTAATTTGCTTCAAGTTTTGAAAAATTATCTTCCTTTTTTTTTTTCCTCCTGGATAAATGATTTCTTTTAGTTTTAAGTTTTAATAATGCTTCAAAATTAGCCACTAAACGCCAACGGTGGCCCGATTTTAATCAAACCACGTCAGGTTTATTTATTAATTTTTTTTCTTTGTTTTAATTTTCTCCCCTTATTAGTCTATTTTACAAAATTTTGCTCAAATTCAGTAGCATTTGACGCTTTTGTCCGTAATTAAGAATGAATAATAGAAAACTATTTATTATTAAAAACAAAAAAAAAAAAAAAATGAGAGGAAAAAGCCCGGTCCAAAATGAAAACAGCAAACAAAAAAAATTACGCAAAAAATGTTTTCAAGCCTTTACTACGTTTTAACGTACCTGTGCAGAAGTTTTTTCCAAGTTTTCCCTTCTCATAGATCATTAACAAGATGAATCATTAGGGGTTGTCCTCTTTAGTTTTTTGCACAGCGCCAATTTATTTTTAAAAATGCGAATTTTTTCTCTTTAAAATCAAATCGTGAAAAATGATACGATTCTTTTTCCAATATTCGATTGATTAATGCCTGCTCTTCGCTATTTCTTACTCGCTCTTTCTCTTTCTCTTTGTCTCTTTCCTTTCTTTTTTCTACAGATTTGTATTAGAATTCGTCGAACGTTAATTATAATGTCATTGGAATGTTTTATCAGGCGTTTAAAAAAGAGAGAAAAAAAATATAAGTATATTTATAAATCTTAACCAATTGTATAGCGAATGAATATCGATTCGTTTTTCGAAGCCTCGTTGCTTTTTTTTATTTCTATTTTTTATTTTTCAAAAATGAAAAAAGTCAGTAGTTACTTGTGAAAATATCCTATGATATCCAATAAGGTAGTGTCGATTTATTTGCTAACGAAGATGATTAAATGAGTGTTTGGAGACGACATCGAATAAAAACCATCATTATTGAACTACAGAACGGCTGCTGAAAGAGGGAGGGTAGGGAGCATTTTTTATTTGAAAACTTTTTCTCGTTTTCATTTCTAAAGTATCATTGCCAAAGGTTTACATTCGCACAAAGCAATAATACGGAGTAGCGAGTAGCCTTTACAATTCGCGTAAAAATTTTTTTTTGGCCTTTTTCTATGTGTTCTAAGGAATGGTGAAATGTACAAAATTGAAGCATAAATCACACGTTAAGGTCGTAATGCGAGAAATATTAACTTGTTTCGTTGGGATGCGTTTAGTTTGTTTTTTTTTTTGTTTATTTTTGTTGTTTTTTTTTTGTTTTTTTTTTGTTTTTTTTTGCCTGGGCATGGGCATTTGAATGAGCCGAAAGAAAAAAAAAATTTTTGAATTATATGATAAGTTTGTGCGTCGAATACAAGGAGAACTCGTCGATCGAATAAACGTAAATTTAACACCCTTCTTGAGAGATGATTTACGTACATACATAAATATAGCAATTTTTTTTTTCTCCCAGCTTTCACGAAAGAAATAATTTTTAGATATTTGTACAGCAGCGAAACGGCATCGGTTTTGTCGAATTTTATCGCAAATTTAGATTCATAAAGAGGTACCAAATAAATATTTACTATGTCTGCATGGGCTCACTTCCTGGTTCACAGATGGGGATACCCATACCCATCGAATGTAGAGGTGTGATCTTCGAACAAATGTTGAAACAAAAAATACTAACGACACTTATCAATAAGATGAAAATAAAACTGACGATTGTATAAAATTTTGTAAGCGTTGACCTAAAATTACGCAGTTTATAACAATTATTTCTTTCAAAATTGACACGAAAATAAATTTTTTGGCAGTACCTTCCGGCCGATCCGTACCAGACTTTGTGGCACGTTGCAATAAATTATGGTTAATATTTTTTGGAAATTTCAAACCAAAATAATATCCAAAAAAGCTACATCGTAAGTACCATCCAGCCCAAATTCGTAACATGTTAGAAAGATCACAAATAAATATTTGTTTCGAATTACGTTTCTATTGGTTCAAAATTAGAAATTTTATAGCCAAAACGAAAACAAAAATAGTGTTACCGAAAGTACTGTCCGGTCTATCCGCACCTAAATTGACAGCAAGTTATAATGGATTGAAATTAATGTTTTTTCCAAATTTCGTAGTTATTTGTCGAAAATTAAGAATTTTATAGCAAAATAAAAACAAAAATAGTGGTATCGGAAGCACCGTCAGGCAGATAAGTACCAAAATTTAATAGGTCAGATCCTTGGCTCAGTACTAATGTTCGTTTCAAATTTTGTGACTAGTGAACAGAAATTGCGACCTGTACCTGTAACGTGATAATAAAAAGTTAGCTCGTACAGTATAATATTATGTTATGTATACCTATAGGTAAATATTTACATAGATAATGTGGCGGACTTTTTTACTAAAAATAGGTAATATATTATAGTCTGATTCACACTTGGCTAGTTTTCATACTACTAGCCAGAGAGTTATTTGCCGTTTTAAACTTTTAAAGTCAACTTCAACTTGGCGGATTTTTATGTGAGATTCCAATAAGATTCTTGGAAGACTATCCGCTAAGCTAAAGTTAACTTTAATGGCTAAAAACAGCAAACTGACTTTAACTGTTACCAAAATAGTACCCCAAATAGCTCGCTAGTAGCTACAAAACTGGCCAAATGTGATTAAGGCTTACGATATACTTTTTGCAATATGACGGACTTTTTGATTAGCCACATTACACAACTCTTTTTCTCCGGATAAAATGAAGATAATATTTTGCCCTCTGGAGGATTATTGTATTAGACAGCGAACTATATAAAATCGAATACTTACAAGTTGATACTCCTCCCTCAGCTACCTGAGATGTTATAAATCATACTTCCCAGTTATTTCCTTATTTTATTGACTGAGGGTCAATCCAACAGAAACTTTTATTTTTTACAAAAAATTTTCTCATAAAATTTTCCAAAATTTAGGTCATTTACATATATTTTATTGGCTCAATAGTTTTCGAGCTGAAACTTAATGTCATATATTTTATTGCACAAAGGTATGTTTTTAGGGGGCTATAAAAGAAGGTAGCATCAACTTGGGGGATGGAAATGTTTATATTTTATGATGTACACTACCCAAAACACAAATTCTATATAATACTTTCCCAAAATTTTCTAAAAAGTAAATTTTGTTTTTTGAAGTTAATGGGTAATATGATGACCTAAAATGAAATAGTAAGCACTCTCAGTGAAAAAATATGAATATTAGAAAAAAAGGGAGCAAGATGTACTCCAATTCTGACTTAGCTTGATGAATATATACCAACAATAACAAAAAAAATTCGTCCACTTTATCTGTTATTTTCTATTTATATTATACACAATCCCTGAGGCGCCACTTTGTGGTGCTTTGGCTTGTGCCAGCCCTGGATTTTAACATTGGAAATGTTTAACCTGCGGTATATATTATTGACTGTATTTATGATTCAACACACGCACACTAACGCAAAATGAAATTTGTTGTTTCCCCCGACTCAACGAATTTAACAGTGTTGCCCTAGTATGAAAAAATGTGTATGTTTATTAAAAAAAATGCAAATTAAACACAAAAAACTTTAATGAAGCTCAGCAGATTCGTTGGAAAAAGTAGTTTTTCAAAAGTTATAAAATTAGGTAGTCACTAAAAAGTTATTAAAAGATCATAATAAATATATTTTTTCCAAATTACGTCCTTATTGGTCCAAAATTAAGCATTTTATACCAAAATAAAAATGAAAATAGTTTACCGGATGTACCATGTGACTAATCCGCACCAAAATTCATAGAAAGTTATAATAAGCCATAATTAATATTTTTTTCAAATTTCATAGCTATTGCTGAAAATTAAAAAATTTTATAACCAAAACAAAAATTAAAATAGCCATACTGGAAGTACTTATGCTCGATCCACATCAAAATTTATTGCAAATTATAATAAATAATAGTAAACATTTGTTCCAAATTTTGTAGCTATTTGTTAATAATTTAAAATTTTAGACTTACCTAAAATAAGAAAGAAAATAGTTTTACTATAAGTACCGTGTGGGGACATTACTCGTATGAGGTTATAGGGGCTCGCACCCCTCGACAACAGTCGCCGCCCAAAGGCTGGCAATAATCGTCTCTATGACGTTAAACCAATTTACACTGGTGCGTTTGTATGTTCGTACCTGTACGTACGTACAGGTAAGATACATCGTACGAGTCGAGATCAATTACCTGATAACGATCTCGGTAATGTCACGACTCGGTACCAAACGCACTGCGTCGTTTCTTATCATCTCAACGGAAACAAGAAACGACGTAACGCATGACATAATTACATATACATATGTATGCATGTGTGTCTGTGTGTGTGTACCAAATCCGGTATATAAACTCTCAGAACCGGCTCAAAAATCGCCAGTGTTCGCCGAGGATTTGGCTCTCCCATACTTAATCGTATGAAGTGGCAGAACACGCAAATACTGTTGAAGACCTTCTAGTGTGAATATCTCTCACGACAAGGTATTCCATATACCGTAAAGCCAATTTACACCAAAATTTATAGCAAGTTATAATAAGTCATAATGAATATATGTTTCAAATTTCATAGCTATTGGTCAAAAATTGAAAATTGTATAACCAAAACAAAAGCAAAAATAGCCATACCATAAGCACGATATGGCTGAACCTCAATAAAATCAGTAGGTTAGGTTTTTGGTTTAGTACTAATGTTTGTTTCAGATTTTGTGACTGTCGGACAACAATTGTGACCTGTACCATGGTAACAATAAATTGGCTGTTATATATACGCATGTATGAATTTTTGTTATTACTGCTAAAATTTTTCTTGAATTATGATACGAAAAATGTACCCACCTCCACCCCCGATTATTTCATGACCCAAGTTTAATAAGTAGATTTTCAATAAAACAACTACTTAAAAATAATTACAAATGTATCCTCGACTCTGCAAGAAATGCAGATTATTTAAATTTTTGCTGTAATATAGGTAACACTGTAGAATTTGTTGTTTCAGTGGAAGCAATGAACATTTTTTTGTGTGTCTGTGTGTGGCTGTGTGGGTAGTGACACATGTGCATCGAATATAAGGGAAAATATTGTGAAATAATTTTGATGAACAAATAAATTTTGGCAGGCTTGTTTGTTTATTATAGTGATTATGTATATACCTATATATTATGATGTATATAATAATATTTATATAAATATCTTATCCTATACTATAATACCAGTATGTAGGTGTGGGGACATGGCTATCTGTGGTATCACGCCTCATCTACATCATTGACATTGTAGCCACTCGGTGCATCGTCTGTTTTTCTAAGGCGTGGGTAGCCAGTTCAAATCTTCAAGCCAACAACCCACACAACTGGTGACTCCTAACGTGAGATGAACACACAACTACCTCCATGCCCTCTCTCCTGAGAGTGGCTTCGAGCTATGATGATCCAAATCTGCGTTCATATGTAGCAGCCTAGCTCTGTCTATTATCGTGCTTGCATTGCAAATCTGGGGGTTGGTTGTGGGGATGTAGCTATATGCGCTATCGCGTCTTATCTACGTCAATATTATTCAGTGTCCATTTAAGCCCCCTGCATTCATGGAAAAAAATGGTAGGCACCTGAAAGTCTCAGACTGTTATACAAAATTAATATAATATTGGGCCTATTACTATAAAAATGATTTATCCGATGAAGAATGTCTCGATTTGCGGATGATTGACAAAATTTTAGTCTCTCTGAATGGACCAATCAGTCCAAAAAATTGCCTGAATTTATAATTGTGCCATTGTCGAAAACTAAAATACCTAAATTTAATTTTAGTTTAAAAAACAAATTTTATAATTCTGTTTCTCCAACAAACTTTAATCACTAATGCGACTTTTGGCGTTGTTAAAAATCTATAATTCCAATCACGTTCAATCGATGAGCCTCCCACTGCCACCGGTCAAGAACTACCTATCTAGAAACTGGAGTGAGGGTTGTGGAATTCGTGGTTCTTGCCATGTCCGTAGTCAGTACATCATCATCTTACCTGACCAGTCAGCTGCAGTGGTTTTTTTGAGGCTTTGGGAAAACTACGAATGGATCGGGCTGAAATTCTCACCATACATCATTCTCATATATATGTTAAAATCTAATACAGGTTTTTGTTGTCTGTCGGTACGGTAGTCAGAAAACTGAAAAATAAATTATTGCTGAAAAAGTATTTTTTTCATGATTTTGAGAAAACTACAGAAAGGATAGAACTGAAATTTTCATGAAATGTAGTTCTTATGTTTCTTATGTAAGGTCAAGTCTGAAATGAGTTTGGTGCCCATTGATTCAGTAGTCTCCAAGGAAAATTAAAACCAAAACCGTTGCTGGAGAAAAGCGAGTCACCCGTATTGCTTTACGTATCCTTACTTGCCTTACTTGGAACCGTATCAATTAAATTTCGATAAATCGATATGTTTGCTAGGTATTGATAACTTTCCGTAAGTTTTCGTAATATTATCACGTAGTTGGAATTCAGGATTGTTTCATGAATTGTGGATGTAAATTGGCAAACTGGGTTTTCTAGCAAAGTATTGCTGCGCGTCAGTTTTTTTTTTTTTTTCCTAGTTTCGTCACTACGCAGAAAAAAGTCATTCTATACGAATTGATGAGAATAGAAACCGAAAAAAAAAGAAGTAATAATTGGTTGTGAGCATTACTGAGTTGGTTTCAGGCTGTTATTTTGGTGGTTATCAATGTACTTACGGAGTACGGAAACAGGATAAGTCCATCTTTTTTTTCTCTCACTCCGTACACCTTCTCTCCTAATGATGGCCATAAAATTTCGCGTGAAACCCGCTTAATGGCCATGGTACAAGAAGATGAGATAATGAAAGGGTAAAAAAATTGTAAACGAGTTTCTCGTCGGTGTCCGGTCTTCTCGCCTTTTGTCGCCACATTTTCAACGAATTGGACGTTTAACTTTTAAAACCTATTTCGGTGTACGTTGTGTGTTGTCTTCCGCTTTAATGGTGCCCAAGTAATAGTCTATGAAATTTTAGTCTACAATAATGAAAGAAAAGAGATGTAAAATCCTTTTTGGTCATAATAAGTTGTGAATATATGATTGTTTCTCGGGTAGACGTAAGGAAGCATTGCAAAAGTTTTCGCTTTCAGCCGAATTTGAGAATGATAACGCTCTAGAAATACTATTCAAATCGAGGGGTCATAATTTTGCTTCAAATTTTCAAGTACTTTCATTATTTTACAATCTTTGTAACCTAATTTTTTCTTCTTCGTCTTTAAAAATTGTATCGCTGAAATCATTTGGTTCCACTATAGACAAATTCCACTATTTCAGTTTCTTTATGCCATGATAAGTTTTTCTGAATTTTTAATGCTCTATTAATTGAGATATCACTTACACTTGAGGACTGATGACGTTATGTATGCCAATTTCGAAATAAATTTGCTTTATTTATGCAATATTTAACCTTTTTTAATTTTTAATAATAGTATCAGTGGCGTGGAGGGGATTTTTCAAAAGCAACAATAGATGAGATGTATCCTCCATATTCCCCCATACCTGGACCACTGAATATTAGGCTTTGATAATATTTCGTTTTTGAGTTTATCTAAAGTATTCATCTTTAGGCTGGAAAAGTTTCAGCCTTGATTTAGGTTTTTTATTCATTAGTTATAAATATTCTTTTTCGATCGACAATTCTTTATTTATGATAGTTCGTCTTTCATTAGAGTTAAGTTTTTCATTAATTTTCATCAGTGCAGCAAAATGATTTTCTTAATTTTCTTCAATTTATTTTCTTATAGGTAGGTATATGTAATACATGTAGGTATAGGTAGATAGGCATCTACATACAACTGAATTATAATAAAAAGCTGATTTATTAATTTTGGGATCTCTCGAATCAGGGAATCATGCTGGTTGGTAGAGTGTGTAAATATACTAATATTATATTACGCTACTATAGCGAGGAAGCTGCTCACTCAGACCAATTCGCGAAAAATATTTTCTGCAAGGAGTGTAAGGAATGCTGTATTTGAGCCAGGGGCAATATAACCTATGGATTTATGTGTCGAATTCCTGTTATAACAGAGAGACTTTTGAAGAAGAAAAAAATGAAATTAATTCAAATGAAAGAAAATGAAACACTTAAACGTGTGGGGGAAACTGAGGAACCAGTCTGGCGTAAGAAAAAAATTATGGGGTGAAGAAATGAATTGAAAAATAAGAAAAAGAATTAAGGAGAGATAAAAAGAATTAAGCAGTGTGAAAAAGAAATTAAAGAGTGAGAAAAATAAATTAAGGTGGGAGAAAAAGAAATTAAGGAGGAAGACAACTAAGAGTTCTGAAATTGGCTTCTTCCATCACATGATATACATGCCTCAAAAATTCAATATTTCGTACACATGTTGCAATAGGGGAGGAAATTGAGCGATAATTCTTGATGAGTGCGGAAACTGCACGAGTAGTTAATTGCTATTCCGACTAAGTTGCGAACAACAATTTTTACAACTAGCGTACAAAATGCTGTATTTGAGCCTGGGGGAATAAAACTGATAAAATGAGTGGAAAAATCACAAAATCGAAAAGAAGAAAGTGAAAAAACAACGAAAAAGGTGAAACAAAAAATGAAATGGGTAAAAGTTAAAAATAAATATAGAAAAACAAAATACAAAACCTTCCCTTCCTCCTCCACCAAGCAAGCAACGAAAATTTTCATTCACAACAGATCTGATAGCAGGTTATCAATGAAACTAACAATGCAAACAAATAAAAGAAAGCTTTCACTACCCAAGTAATTGGCTCTTGTAGTCTAGCCTAGTTGCTAGAGTGTCTGCCTTGAAACTTTTGAGTGAATGGAATAAGTCATTGAAAAGTGTGGGGATACTAAGAAACCTGTTAAGAGTGAGAAAATAAATTAAGGTGTGAGGTTACTAAGGAGTGAGAAAAATATATGAAGGAGTGAGCAAAGAGGGTGGCAAGTAAGAGTTTTGAAACTGGTTACATCTATCAAGCCTTACATGCCTCGTGGTACACATGTTGCAAAAAATATGTTATATAATACATGATCAGAAAGGCAATGTTTACATTGGTATTTTACAAGTAAAAAGTAGCTTATATCATTGATGAATGTAATCTCAATGTAAATGAATTCCCATTCATGTAAAAACATGAAGCATCTATTTACATGGAAGCACATTCACTTTTCATCCAGGCAGAGGTTATATGTTCTGAATGGAACGTTAAATATGCCACAAGGAGGTTGATATTTTGTTCCATTTTTTATAATTTATGTAAAGGACTCATCATTATGATAGAAATTTAATGTTTCATTGCTTTCTGATCATTAATTATATAAAATATCTTCCTCAACAATGTTCAAAAGTGACTTCTCATGACTCTGGAGTTGCTCACATATAAATGCTCACTTTTGAACCTCGGTGTGCAATATGCTATTTTGCAATACATTTTGCAAAATGGGCAATTCGATATTTGTTTTAAAGGCCCAAAACATAAAATTTCTGACCAAGGACCAAAAATTTTTAATAAGGAGCAAATGTCAATAGCTGGAGCAAAACAAGTATTTTCTCCCACAATGAAAATGTTTGTTTCCTCCTTATAACCAATCAGACGCCTTCCCTAATCACCCATGCGCATGTATTGCAGAAAATAGCATTTGCAACTTGAGCACTAGGTGAGTGAGCTTAACTTGTACAATTTATAACACTCGCTTGCTGCTTGTGTTGCAAATTGTAACTTGTCAATGGTGGCTCACTTTGCACTCTTGTAGCAAAATATACTATTATGCAGCTTTCATGAGACTTTTTTGTGTAACCAGGGGAAAATTTTTCAATTAATTTTCTTTATTTTACAGTGAAATTTAGTGCTAATGGTGTGAGTCTGTGGAATTGCACACATCACAAAATACTGTGATTTGTTTTCAAAATATGTAATTATTAATGTAATAATCCGGGAATTTGCCATTACAATTCTACATTTGAGTTTAATTCCACTAACTGAAAGTACACATTATATATTAGCATTGCTATTGATTGGTATTGTTTGGATACTGAAACTGGTTTAGGTAGTATACTTGTGCAAATCATTTGACCATGATTAAGGGATAAGGCCAATCTATAATATTGTTTTTAAATATTATTTTCTCAAAAAGTTTACTGTTGACTACCTGTGTAATATTGTACATAGCAATTGTAACACTACAAATAAATCTTTTTTTTTTAATGGTACAAAATACGTTGTTGTGAAGAAGTATTCACCCAAGAAGGTAATCAACATCTTTTTGTGTTCTGCCACATCATACACAAATGTATGGGTGAACACTGGCAATTTTATAGCCAGTTTTATGAGTTTATATAGGAAAATTGGCACACACACGCAGACACACATATGTATATGTGTTACAGAAAGTATGTCATTTCTTATTCATTGCTATGACAATTGGTAAGGATTCGTATACTGTTCTGAGACATCCCTGAGATCAATATATCTATCAAATTATCATTGGGCAAACATTATATATTACTTGCCTGTGTGTGCAAGTAAGAACATACAAACAAACAAAGTGTATACCTACATGATGATGTAGAGTGTAATGCACTTGATAAGAAATGACGTTGACGTACAAGATGTATAGTCATTTTATCAAGGAGAATATTATACATACTGGTTGTTGGAGTGGGGAACAAGGTAGGCTGAGATCCGATGACCAGTGGTTTACCAGTACAAATTTTTCAATCGCATACTGAAGCACCAATAGAACCGAACTGAATACGTTGCCATTTTAGGTCGATAATATGACTGTGGCTGGTCTCAAACTCACAACCTTTTGATCGCAGAGCTGAGCAGCTGACCAATATAAGCCATGCAGACCTCCCATGTCTAATTTACAAGGTAGTATTGTCGAGTGAATTGTGAAGAGTATTTTCGTTTACAAAAGGTAAATTCCAATAAACGTTCAGCATTGAAACTGAAACAACCGTTTCGGTTGTTCGGAGAATTATACTCGGTGAAGATCAATTTTCGTAGAGATTGTGGTTTTCAACTGGGGGTTAGAGAATCTATTCGACGCATTTAGGTAGCAATATATTTTGCCCCCCAGACAGAGCGAAACAACGGCAGTACCTACCCCAATATACCCACCTCTCAAATCGTATAAGTGCCCAAGAAAGGAAACGATAAGGTAGCCCATATCCAATCAAAGTTTGCTTAAACAGGCTTTTGAAATATTCACGAATGTAAAACGTATCTACTGGAAAATTTAAATTTTCGCTGCTGAAAGTACTCTGTTTTATTGATTGAATCTCCATCGTCAAATGGGGGGTAAGTCAAGAGGATGTGATACCTGACTTCAAACTGGAAGCAAACGAGTGGCTAAGAAAACACGAAACTACGTTTTAATATAGAAAAAATGGGTAACTATTGTGTTAATTTCACCGAACGGATGACTGTGAAAAAATTGTTAGATTATCGATGAATCAATTTCAAAGGATAAAGGTTGCAAAGGCCTGTTTTCGTCCAACCGTATAATCTGAAGCTTTTTAAATTATTTTTGGAGAATTTTTTAATATCAAGTATGGTAAGTACGAGGGTACAGATAGGTTCATGATAAATTGAGAATTTCCCCTTCGTGGTTTCATTATTTTCATTTATTTTTAAATAGTGTACTTAAGTTCGGTTTATAAGCTTACAAATTGGTGTCTTATGGCAGTATTGGAATAATTTTTGCGTTTGATTCATTTGTTTAGCCCGTGAAATAGCCCAGGAGAATTAAGTGGATAAAAAAGGTATTTAGGATATAGAAATTAATTTTTTAAAGTTTATTTTTGTAGACATATGCTTTGGTGGTGTTCCTCAAAGTAGGTGGTGAAAAGTTCCTAACCCAACGTCGCTTGCTTCCCCCACAGGATGACATAATGTGTGACTGTTTTTAGTTTTTAAGTAGGTTTTCTTTTGAAAATCTACTTATTACGCTTGGTGCGGTATTAGTCTCCAGGATTGGGATGGGTACGTTTTTCGTTTCATGACCTCAGGAAAATTTTGGCACCAATAATTCAAATTCATATATATATATATATATATAGATAGATAGATATATAAGTCAATTTCTTGTTCCCAGATACAGGTGATAAATTTTGTCTGATATCATGAAATTTGATACGAACATTTTTAATAAGCCAAAGACCAGAGACCTATTGATTTTGGTGTGGATCGGCCGGACGGTACTTCCAGTATTACCATTTTTGTTTTTATTTTAGCCATAAAATGTTCAATTTTGCGCCAATAGTCACGAAATTTGGAATAAATATTTATTTTCATTAATTGTAGAACGCTATTAATTTTAATACGTATCGGCCGGACGGTACTTTCGGTACGGCTACTTTTATTTTTATATTGGTCATAAAATGCAAAATTTCGTAACCGTATATACGAAATTAAAAAAAAAAATTTATTATAATAAATTGTAGCATGTTACCGCTTTTGGTACGGATCGACCAGACGGTACTTTCGGCAAAGCTTTTTTTTCTTTTTCCTTTCTAATTTGTATTAATTTTTCTTTTTATAAAAATTAACCACATGTTCGTATTTTCTATTTTTTATTTCATAACTTTATTATATTTCTTTGGTTTTATTTGAAATTATATGATTATTTACCATACTTTATCATCTTAATTAATTTTTCATTTCAAGAAATAATGCTTCTAAATTTCATATTGTCCAATATTTTGTCAGCAGCTAACAAATTTCGTACAATCATAACATACCACTAACGCATATAAACTTACAGACAATTAATGTGTTCATCAAAATTCATAAATCTTTTTCGCAAAAACCTACATTTTCCAGCAAGGCTTGCTGTGTTGAAGTTTTTTTCAACCGAGATGAATTTGCGAGGAAAATAGTTCAATAAAAATTATTTTTTATGAAATTTTCTGCAAAAATAGCCCTAACAAAAATTGTTTTCATTGTCATAGATCAGATGATACAGGTCCTCGAAAGTTGTGTTCGTCTTATTGATGTTTTTAATAAAAAATATGAAATTTGAGAATACGAGTAGTTTTCAATCGATCTCGCTCAACTTTTATTGGCATGTACCACGTTAACGATGATATTGACATAAATTTCGGTTAGAACTATTTTTTCTACAATTTTATTACTTTCTTCGTAACTCTGTTCGGTTTCGAGAAAAATTAAAAAACCTAAAAACAGTCACACAATGCGCTCCCCTGTAAAGGTGGCAAGCGGGTTTGGCCAAGGGACCTCTTACCCCGTAGGCACGAAGGGAACACCACCAACACATTCCAGCAGTTAAACATTTTTTTTAGAAAATTAATATCTTTTTATAAATGCTAATTATGCTTTTGGACTAAGATGAGCTAAACTCGAAGGTTAAGAATTGATGGAAATTCGTATATGTTTTGCTAGACGTAAGTTTCAGTTGAGAGGAAAAAAAAAAAAAAAAAAAAACTAAATGAAATGGTGTGGAGCCGAATGAAACAACGTCAGAGGTAGCTCGTAAGTACCCTCTAACGTTTACCGCAGGTTCGTTTAAGAGCACTGAAAAAGTCCAATTTACGGCTAAGTTTATCGCTGCCTAAATTTTTTTTTTTTTTTTTTGCATAAAACAGTCGTACGGCATACCCGCACCTTGTGGTCTTTATCTAAGGTCGAGCAATTCTTTTAAACGTGGGTATAAAACGACGATCCGAGGAAGAGCCGAAGGCGTTCGCCCAAGTATTAGTGGAGTAGTTTGAAGGGGTAAAGGGGATAACTTAGGAGGTGGCTGAAAGGCCACATCGGGTTGGTGAAGCGGCAGGTTTGTAGAGAATAATATACGAAAATCGAAGCCTGTAGCGATGTAGTATAAAGTTATAAAACGACCGACGAAGATGAGGACGATGGTGATGAAGAAAAAAGGAGAGGCTGGTGTAGAAGGGTAGATGGAGTTTTTGCTGGAGCGATCGTAACCGAGAATTTAGAGTTTTTGAATGCCATAAACGTCGAGTGGCCGGCCCTTTAAAACGTTTCGTTAAATTTGCGGGGCGAAAGGCTAGACGAAGGTATAGAACGACGATGGTTGCTCTTTTGCAGCATATACTTTATTCGCTTCTACGTTTTAGCGAATGGCAGTAATGGCGATTTATACTCTCTACTCTATTCATAGGTATAGGCTATACAATACACGGACCATGAACACCGCGCGATCGTGTACCTACATAGTTGAAGACATCGAGAATTTTTTGCTCGAGCTAAGAACTTTTCTTTTTTTTTTTTTTTTTTAGCCGTTCAAAAGGGGTTTTAGAAGCCGGCAAAGGGAGCACTTCGGCGAAAATTATTGTTTTACTGCCGGATAAACGATAATAACCACGCCTACCGGTTATCGCAGGTCGTAATTTTGAGAGACTTTTTTTTGGAACATTTTGTGGTTGGAATTTGTTGCTGGTTACCTGTAGCGTTTTGAACTACACCTCCTTGTTAATTCACCAAAATTTTATTTATTATATCAGCTGAATAATGTGCCTGTATCCGCAGTTGGGTACAGTGTTTTAAAGTGCGTTTTTCTCTGTTACACACGTTATTTTTGCACTTAATAAAACCATCATTAAAATTGTTTGTACCGTTTTATTTCCCAACAAAAAATGTCCCTGATATAAGGATATCATTTTGCTGCCACCCCCAACAGTCCAAAATTTAACTTTTCTTTATCTTGATGTGTTCTCAGTTTGTACCCAAATATATCACCGTTAAAGATTTTGCGACTCCACCTTCCCTTTCCTATGGAAAAATATAATTTCAGCCACTGATAAAACAGCAATCCCTTGGAACACACGAAGTTTGAATTTTTAGGGCTGAAAGGTTCGTACTCAATATCCAAAAAGTTCAGTTGGGCTGGATACTTTTTCTCAGTACTTCGAGTCATATATTACAATGAAAATTTGAGCTCAAACCTTTCTTGCCAAAAAATTCGAAATTTGAGCGTTTGAAGGGACAACTGTTTCGTTAGTGCCACGAAAGTACGTATTTTCATAGGAAAGGGGAGGTTCAAAAAATTCTGGGGGTGGTACATTAGCATATAAACCGAGAAGATCACATCGAGCTAAAAAAAGTTGAATTTTGAACTGTTGAGGGATCAGAAAAATAGTACCCCTTATGTGGGGTTCACTTTTTGGTAGGAAATAGAGAGGTATAAACAATTTTAATGGTGCTGCAATTAAGTACAAAACAATTAGTATCGACTTAGCTAAAAAAATATCTAAAAATTTCAATTGTGAGGTACCATTTTTCCAGCACCCAGTCATATATGATAATGGGCGGAGGTACAAATGATTTTATTGGTGGTACATTTGGGTACAAATCGAGTACAAATCTTTTGGGCCAAAATTTTGAAATTCATAAATTTGTGATATCACCATTTCTACAGTCCTCCAGAGAACTTTTCTTTAATACGGGGAGCGGTAGGTACAAATAATTTTTAAGGTGGTACATTTGAGTAAAAAAAGTTTACAATTATTTCATGTCAAAATTTGTCATTTTTGTGCGATTGGGCGGACCAGTGAAATGGACCTGAATGAAAGAATGTTCGCGATATTAAACATGAGTTCATACGAGTATATACTGCCTCGCGCCGCGATAAGATGGCTGCTAAGTTGGAGCGGAAAATTAATGGTACACCATTCTCCGCATCATCTACCGAATAAAATGTTTTTCGCCGAAAACCATAAGTGCAGTAACCACACACTATCTCTTGTTTTTTATTCTATGCAGGAAGTCTGAGCAGTTTTTGCATGATGGCGCTGAACGCTAAACACTCAAGATGCTTGGCCTTGAATTCAAATGAAAAATAAGGCGTGGCTTACTTTAGCCTACTTCAATAATTTATTGTAAAACAATGCTTGCATTATTTTACGTTTTATTCGGCTTATTCAAATTTGAATTAAAGAAAAAAAGTACTTACAGTCTCATAACAAAATGTAGCATTGATCAGGAGCTAAATGTGAAATTTGAGTTATAACCCATCAACCTCGCTAACAAATAATCAATATTAAATTATTAGCATGGATCAGAATCAATTTGGTATCCATTCATAACTCAGCTTACAATATTAAAAGAAAATTATTGTTGGAGAAAAAGATTACTTATCGGACTTGGTATGAATCAGTATCTAAGTAGGGAAAACATAATATTTTAATAGTTGATTTTTGTGTTGTTTTTCATCAAAACTAGCTAAAAATAGCTAAAACCGGAAATTTTGCACTCTTGAACCATTGGGGAAAAGAGTTGAATGTGCAACGGACTGGTTTCCAACAAAGTTCCAGGGATAGACACAGTCATGTTCGTGCTTGCTAGCTGTGATTACCAATTCGTAGTTGACAGTTACCAACCATGGTTGAGGTATGGCTCTTTACTAGGGCCCGTACCATAACCATAATCATAACCATAACCAGAACAATAACCATTAAAAACCTAAACGAACTGACAACATTGATTTTAGAACCGATAACCAAAATGAAAAAATTTTTCATAACCAATAACAAATTACTAATTCCCATAAAATGCTGAAACCATTAACTAAAACAATAACCAAAAAGAATTGGATTTTATTGGTTTTTTTGAAATATCAATATTATTGATTATTTTTTTCAAAAAATAGCCAATTATTTCCTGGAAAATTATCAATTATCAATAATTTGATTTGGAGAAAACTTTTTTTGTCCATTTTACTACAAATTTTGTCTCAACCAATAACCATAAAAACATTTTGGTTACAAGCCCGACTCGTTATTAGCAGGTATGCACATGAGGGTGATAAGAGCAGCCATCTTGTGTTATTTGCTTTTTCTAAGGAACTGTTTGTTTTTCATGAATTTCACATTGTTTATTATTACTAAATATATGAAATTATTAATAACACAAAATAGCGGTTCATCTCTTATCACCCTCATGCGCATACTGTAGTGGTAGGAGTTTACAATAATTCGTTTAACGTCACAAGGACAATAAAATAAGTCGTCGTCACACACCTAGCTCTCGCCTCTGTGTTCAGACAACAACTGAACAACGACGCCTCAGCCCAGTATCTTCCAGTCGTGGCCAGTTCCCTGCGCATCGCTAGTGCGCAGGGGACTCGTGGGCGGAGCCACGACACTGGGGGCGGTGTGCCTGGGTGGCCTTCGGAGGCCACCTCTGCTGAATCACCTGAAATCTAGAAAAGATTAGACACGCATGTACAAAAAATGAAAACAACTTTATTTAAAATAATAGTAATCACAGTACATGTGGGTAGAGGATCGTCAAAAAGAAAGACAAAAAGATAAAAAAATAAAAACAAACTTAAACTAAAACTAAACTAAGTTCGTTACGAAGTAACGTTTGACGATCGACAGGAACCATAGTAAAGACGTTACTTTCGAAGAAAGTCGTCACAACCGCCGGACATTGAGACAAATAAGGATAAGGACGAAGTTAATGGCCAAAGATCACAGTTTCTGCAAAGGAATAGTAGGAATTAGCGAGTCGGTTAAACATCAAAGATGCTGGAAGCGCACTCTGACACCTATTACCCGTGGACTTTTACAAAGCACTAGACAGTAATAGTGGGTGCCAAAAAATCGTAGTTATACCGTTTTTAGGAGCATAATTTCCAATTATGGCGTACCCCAAAGTCAGTAATGGTCTGTCATAGTCTACTCATGTCGTATCAGGGATTCAGTCGGAGGTAAACAATACAAAGTATCGGTGGTAGTCGATACACAGTATCTACTTATCAACATTTCTGTTGTCCAACTCCAGAGGAGCCAAGAACTTAATAGGTCTTGTGGAAGTTTTCTTGCTGGAGAATTCTATGTGAGCGTGACGGATCTGGCTGTCACGAGATTTCTCTAAATCAGTGATTTTCGCAAGTTTATAGACACCGGGTTTGGATGTATAGTCCAAAACGTGAACGATGTCATTTACCTTAGGTAAAAACGGTACCGTGCAGCCTGGGTTAGAGAGCGCAGAGGGTGGTCTATCTCTCAGATAGAGGAGGTATTCCCTCTTCCATACTAGCCACATTTTCTGAAGATAGTCTTGGTCAAGTTTCCAAGAGTCTATCAACTGTTTTGCTGTGGGAGTAGGATCTCGGTTCGATTGGACAATCGGATTGCTTAGGTGACCTAAGTTCGCTCGCATGAAATGTGCGGGCGTGAGAGTTAGCTGATCGAGCTCATCCGGAGATGGGCATAACGGTCTTCTATTTATCATCGTTTGAATATCTTTCAAACTTGCCTTAAAGGTGTTCTTATAGACAGAGTTATGACCTTGGGTTTTATAAAATACTTGTTTTATAATACCTATCAGTCTTTCGTAAACTCCTCCATACCATGGAGCTTTAGCCGGGATGAAGTACCACTTGATGGCCTTTTCATCTAAGCTAATTTGTATTTTCCGTTCTTCAGAGAACGCTGTCCAGTACTCGGGTAAGTACAAGGAGAGAAGGTGAAATTGCGCCGCATTATCGGATAAGATAACTTTCGGCGTGCCTTTATCTGCGAAAAAGGTTATAAACGCTGTCCAAATGTCTTCAGTAGATAGATTCGATACTGAGATTAGGTGGACAGCTCTTGTCGATAAACAAGTAAAAATCAACACCCATTTTTTATAATGTGGAGTGGTTGGCGTGGCCAACTGGGATTTCTTTTTTGGCAAGTATTTATCGAATACCATAAATGGGCCAAATACATCTACGCCTGTATATGTGAAAGGATGTACGAACGGTACAAGGCGGAAATCCGGTAAGGATGAAAATGTAGGTTGCTTGAAAGGTCGGGTTTCGGCTTTCTTGCAAAGGATGCATGATTTCTTTAGAATTGGGGGTAACACTTTAAGAGACTTTGGAACAAAGTAGTGTCTTCTAAAGTCAGCAATCGTGAATTTCGTACCTGTGTGTACGTTGGTGGTATGCGTATGCATCAAAATTAACTTAGTTAACTGTGATCTGGGATGCATTAAGATAGGAGATAACATATCTTTAGCATATTCAATATCTGGAAGATAATTGACAGTTCTCAAAATCCCAGACGGATCTATGAGAATGTGATATTTTTCGTACGAGACGTACGGAGGGGGTTTATCTTTCTCCAACACTTCAAACAATTTGGCAAAGTGTTTTCTTTGGTCCGCTTGTATGAAGCAAAGAAGTGCGAAATGGAAAGTACAATCCATAACAGCATAAGGAGAAATTGACCTAGTCCGTCTAATTCTACGTCTACTAAATCGCCGTACGGCTCTTAAACATTGTAAGAAGGTACGTACTGTTTTAGATAGAGTGTTGAATTTATCAATATTAATATTGAACGGAGTATTCATCGGTGGATGAATGAATGTTGCGAAAGGTGTTTCCCGTTTCCGATTTGAAGGGTTAGTGGACAAATCAACGGCTTGAGATGAACTTGGTTCATCAGGGATCCATCTTGTAGCAAGGACTTCATGCTGTGGCAAGATAACTTCACATTGATCAGTTTGTGAGTCAATGTGAAAATGTGGGATCAACCTTTTGGAGGACTTCAACTTTCGTTGAATTTTAGCGGGGTGGCATTTGTCAAAAATATATTCATCTGCGATGAATAGAGAATCGGAATTGGTAGAGGAGACATTGAGTGCATCTTTCAGAATACAAAATACGGGAGTATCTAATTCTTCTGATGTGTCTGGAAGACTTTCAATGATATGAAGATCGGTTTGGGGCCATGATTTTTCATCTTGGCTTAACCAAATGGGACCAGTCCACCAACTAGATTGGCTAAGGTCTTTTGCCGATGAACCTCTACTACCTACATCCGCAGGATTTTCCGATGATGGTACATGTCGATATTCGACAGAAGGTACACTTTTGATTTCATCGATTCGATTTTTGACAAACTGAGGATGGACTTTCCTTTCTAATAGCCATGTGAGAACACATTTACTATCAGACCAAAGAAAAGTGGGTACATTATGTAAACCGAGTGGTTTACGTAATGCACGCAATCCTCTCGCACCAATAAGTGCGGCAATCAACTCCAATTTAGGAATTGTGATCGGGCGCATGGGTGTCACGCGAGATTTTCCTATAACAAATCTAACTGCATAACAGTTTAATTTTTTGTTATAGAATCGAATGTAAATTGTCATAGAATATGCTGTTTGAGAAGCGTCCGCAAAGACGTGAAGTTGGCAAACAGTTGGGTCGTATGTTCCTTCATAGAATTGTCTATGCAAACAATAAGACGTACATATTTTAAGGTCATCAAGGATGTCTTGTGCTATGACTTGTAAATTATCTGGTATAGGTTCATCCCATTTCAGTCCTCTGGACCATAGGATTTTCATAAACGTTCTGGATGGAACGAATGATGGAGCAAACCAGCCTAGGGGATCGTAAAAGGAGGAAAGTACTCTAAGAAAAGTTCTCTTAGTCCAAGGTTTTACGAATGGTTTATGGTTAGGCATGAATAATACATCATGGTCCATATCCCAATATAGGCCTAGCACTTTGATAAGTGGTTCAGTCAGGGCTAAATCCGAATCGAAGCCTTTTCTCAAAGGTTTACAATTTGTGCCCCATTGCGCCAGTTCCATGGAGATGTCGTTAAATAATTTGTTAGATTTGGTATAGAGATCTATAGGGTACGGATACTATCAAATTATCGACGTAGAAACGTTCTAGGAACTTATCATGAAACTCCATGTCTACTTGACGAAAGTGATGTAAAAGCAGTGCTGCTAATAAAAAAGGAGCTGAAATGATTCCAAATGGAACACGACAGAATCTGAAAGTTCTAAGGTTATTAGAACTCATAGGTAAATTCGGATCTTTAATCCATAGAAAACGTGTGACGTCTCTATCTTCGGGGGGAAGACCTATCTGGTGGAAAGCCTTTTTTATGTCAGCAATTATTGCGTAAGGATCTTTACGGAAACTGACTAACATTGATACTAGATCAGCTAGTATGACTTTACCTTTGTGCATACAGTCGTTCAAAGAACGATTTGATTTCTTAGACTTAGCTGATCCGTCGAAAACTACTCGGAGTGGTGTACTCTTTGTAGGATCATAAACACCTTTGTGTGGTAAGTAGTGCACCAGCTTGGCTGGTCTATCGTTATCGATAGGTTCGATCATTTCTAAGTCTACCAGAGAAAGAAAATACTGATCGTATCTAAGAAAAAAGATTGGATCCTTTTGCAGTTTAGGTAACTGACGTTCTAGACGTTTATAGGCTAACTGACGATTATTGACCAACGGTGGGGGATTATATTTATATAACCACCGTATGCGATATCGATTGTTGACCTTTTCTATATTTTTATAGAACAAATGCAAAGCTTCCGCTTCGGCATCATCTTCAACTAAATTGTTAGTTTCGATCCCGAGAACATCTAATTTCCAAAAATTTTCGATGCTTTCTGGGAATGTGAAGAAAGTGGGATCGAATACAGTCACATTGTGTGGAAGATCCTAGGAATCCTCCTAACATTGCTCCGAAGTCAGTCTCAATTAGTTGCAGGGTGGGGGACAAGTGCTTTATGTGCTTTATAAAAGACCACATGTAATTGTTTCCAACAAGTAATTGTATAGAAAGTCCTCGATCCAAACCTGAGAAATCGATATTTTCGTATCTTGGATACCATTTTTTAAATTCCTCGAAATCGAATTCTGATAGATTATCAGTTATGTGGGGAACAGTATTAGCTTCCATGAGAACTTTCGTTCCATCATGTTTAATTAAATGAAATTTAACTTTTTGTGTTCTAATTTGTTTGGACATCTGTCCAGCTAAGCCACGAAATTTTATAATATCCGCATAATCTGAGAGATTATCTTTCAGATATTCGTAGGCATAGGAATAGAACATGTAGCTATGCTTACTGCCACAATCGAAAAAACCATTGATTTTTACAGGGTCGTGTTCGTTTGGAGCGAGGACATACGAGGTAAATGTCAAAAAATGAGCGTCTTTATCTCTAGTATTAAAAAATGTAAAACACTCACTTAATACTGGAGTCCCGGCAACTGACTGAACTTCGTTCAAATCCTTAGATTCGT
Organism: Ericerus pela; assembly: GCA_011428145.1. Lineage (NCBI taxonomy): Eukaryota > Metazoa > Arthropoda > Insecta > Hemiptera > Coccidae > Ericerus > Ericerus pela. The sequence goes on from WOFM01000358.1 coordinate 27,780, forward strand.
TGCGTTGAATCTCAACGGTTGGCTCTACGACGGTAGCTGGGATCGTCTGTAAAGGTTTATTTGGATTAGATCCAAGAATGTTTACATCCAGATTAGTATTTCTACTAGTAAAGTTACCTTTTGGCAAGTACTTCTTGCATTCCCAAAGGTACTCTATCCATGCATCCACACGGCCTGGGGTGATTGGGTACTCCACTTTTGGACAAAAGTTGGAGTGATGTTCGGTGCTAGCGCACTGGAACCACCTACAGTGGACTGGCGGGATGACTCGGCACACTGGAGTATCCGGATGTGAAAATCCGCAACGGTTGCACAACTTATTTTTAAAGTAATGCGCCCGTCGAGACTCCAGCGTGCTTTTCACATGGCAGAGATGTGAGTGGTGCTGCCCTTTGCAAAAAATGCAAGGTGTTGGGGGCACCACCGCCAATCGTACCATGGCCACTGGTATGCCATGTCCGGAAGGCGTCTGCACGTACTGACTTCCATCAGGATCTATGGCAGAAGAATTAGGCTGTAAGTCATCTTCTTCTGTTTTGGTTTGACGCCTTTTGTATTGTCTACGAGGATTGGATTTATTCTTTCCTCTGGGGGCTGGGTCAAATTCTTGCGAAAGAATTGCGAAATTTTTCCTGCCTTTAGGTTGTGAAAAATTTCGATTCGATTGGGATTGATTCCTATTCGATTGATTGTTAGTTTTATCGCCCTTGTTTGGTACAGAAGTACAGATGGGTTCCGATAATTCTCTTATTTTGATAAAAGATCTAACAGCTTCGAAAATGTGTTTGACATGACGCTCGCCACTTTTTAAAGTGTTTTGGTACGAGCGAGGGGGGAATTTTTTCACAATTATATTAAATAACTGCTCCTCATCAATGACGTTGGCTACCAAACGATATCTGTCAACCATGACAGTCAAAGTATCTAACGCGTCAAGTATGGACGTGATGTCGTTAGTTGTCGTGGAATATGCGGTTAACTTTAGCCACATTTCAGCTCGAATCTTAGATTCGTCTCCAGATCGACTGTGTAAAAATTTCAGTCGCTGTACATAACCTATGTTATCTGGAGAGAAATGGCTGATTTTTTCGACTAAAAATTTTGGTAGAGCGCCATGTAGAAGGTTTATTTTTTGGGGTATAGCTATATCGTTTCGTTTATTAACGTAGTTATTAAAACCGTTGATAAAGCCGGGATATCCTAGAATATCAACGTCCCATTTTTCCAAATAAAATTTGGGGGGTTTTAAATTCGCAAATCCAATATCAATTTGATTATTCGAATCGTGTTCCCAACATTTTGGAATGTAATTAGGATTACTGGCTTTTTCAATGATAACATCGGTATCCATCGGTACTTCAGTCGATTTATTTAAATTGGCTGAGTTAGGCAATGTCAATAAATTTTGATTGGGTTCCCTATGCATTATTTCTAATGAGGGGTTAGATGCCAAAAAGGTTTGAGGGGGGATTAAAGGTGGTTCCGAACAAGTCCTTTTGGGACTGGGTTCTCCTTCAATTCTTGCCTCACCTAACGAAAGGGTAGGGAGTGACGGACGTTTTGATAATAATGAAGTATTATTACCTGTGACGATGCCGTACAGCTTCTTCGGACGGGACGATGTATCATCGCTGCCACCTGCCTTCGAACTAGACTGTTTGGGTTGGGAGGCACCCTCAGTGACGAACTTTTTGATAAATTCCTCCGAATCCATCTGAAGTTCGTTCGCTATCTTATACCGCAGCTCCTGAACGCGATGCTCAGAAGTGGTCAATGATCTACGATCAATGGCCACTTGCTCCAACGCGTCCCGGACCTGAGGTACAAGCTCACTGATGAGCGCCTCTTTGGCCAGGCGTTCTTCCTCCTGCTTTCGGCGTTCCTCGTCACGTTGGGCAGCATCCTGGTCACCCCCTTGTCGTACTGGCTGTACGGTTTGTGTAGGGTTGGGGTTGCCAAACTTAGTTTGGATACGACCCTGCAGCACCAACAGTTTCCTTCTGTAACGACGAGCGTCGAGAAGAATTTCCTTTTCGAGGCCGCGGGGCGGGAATTCGAGGTCGTTAATCGTGGCCTTAATCGCTGAATCTTCGTTCAGGATGTGGTCGTAGTTAAGGTCCGGAGCTACAGGTGTGTTGAGCAAGTCCTCAAGGTAACACATGTACTCCTCACAATCTTCGATTGTGACGATGAACTGGTTCCTTTCCTCGGTGCTGTCCGTTGTTGTGCTCGACGTCGATGGCGCACGTTGCATGCGTGTGGGTGGTGGAATAGTGTTCTCAATTTCATCCACCCACCGAACAGGTGTTTGGCGAGGATTGATGGCATCCGCCAGGCGCTGATTTTCATCTGCGTCAACCTCTTCTGCCCATGTTGGCATGGGCGGATCCGGAACCGGTTGCAGTTGTGGTTGCGGTGGGGGTGGAGGATTATTCTTTTCCTCCTCCCTCAACAACGTATCCGGATCGAGTAATCGATCGATTTCATCGGCACCTCGTGAGGTGGTCGGGGGGTTCGCGTCCTGATTTGTTTCACTCTGTGAACAAGTACACGAAAAAGGATACTATTACGATAATAGAAAACAAAAACAAATTTTAATTTATTTATGTTCAGAGGTACGTATGGAAAAGTCGTAAATTTATTCGATTGATAGTGCGTAATTAATTATGTAAATTTCCCGTAAGAAAAATAATCGAAATAAAATTATTACGAGTCCCTATTCTCTTAAGGGGTCGTTCGTAAATTTGTACTAGTGACCTAGTTACAAACGATGTCATCGACACGAAAATTTTTCGTTCCGATGATTGCCAAGGTTACGCGCACCATGTTCGCGCATGACAAACAAAATATCAGCGCGTAATTCAAATTACGAGATAATTTTGGCGTATTTCAGATACGATTTTATTAATCCAAAAAAATTTTTGTGATCAAAAGTTAGATAGAAGTTTCGTAAATTATTTACGTTTTCATGTAGGTCTAAAAAATTTTTTCTAAGTCTTTAGAAAAAACGAAAAATCGGGTGTGACCCGTAGACAAAAAGACGTTTTTTATACATGAATTATGTGCAAGTATATTTCGCGAGTCACTCATGTTTCCAGGTATTTTCAAAAAAAATTTTGGCGTGACCCTGGGGCGATAAGTGATTATCGAAACGCGAAAATACACTCGTAATAATAAATTACGTCTAAAATTATTTAAAGCTAAGACCGTGAAGCGATCTTAGGATCCCTTTACATTATTAAATAATGACTAAAATTATCAATTTTAGGGGATAATCATAACATCACTATATTCATTATAGGTTATGATAGGGAAATTTTCAAATTTTACATTTGTGCGTAATAATAAATTACGAAAATTAAGTTTGCCGCTACCTCTGACTTTGAAAAACTAAGTTTAATGATTTGAAAAATCTTCAAAGTACTTACCATGATAACTGGGCTTTGTGGCGGTATCAACTTTGAAAACTCTTCACCACTACACTCCCGGGGGGGAATGGAAATTTCGCAAATTTCGAGAGAAAAAAAGGATTCGCAAAAATGGCGCACAATTTGTAAACAACAAAAGTCGCGAAATATGGCGGCGCGTAAAAAATTACGTAAATTACGGCGAATTTAGAAGCGTTCGTAATTGCGAAAATAACCCAAATCACGGACAAATAAAATTACGCACTGCACGCGGAAAACGATTAAAATGACGGCAAACACACGTAAATTAATTAGGATTTAATTAATTAGCGCAACAATGTTGTTTATGCGTAAAGGCGAATGAACGTTCGGGGTTGTTTCATAGGGATACTATGCAGAACGTGTTGTTCGACCATTCGCAGTGCGCATGCGTAAGCCATCGCTGCATCCGCAGCTCACTGCATCAAACTCTGTTTGTGTGAGTGTGCTAGCGTATTTCGCTAGGATATTTGCGTCCGTGTGCGTGAGGTTTAGCTAAATCAAACGATGTATCTAGTGAATCAGCGGCAGGTCAAAGCCTGTCCGATGAAACATCGCTGTCGATCGTAATTTTTTACGTAAATTCGGACAATTTTTTGCCTCTTTTTTTCTCGTTTCCTAGAAACGTATGAGTTCGAGAGAGATTTACAACAAAAATTGTCTTCGATGTCTCGAATACTCTTTCGCTGAACAAAAGGATTGAAGTTTGGCAATATATTTGTGCGCTACCTAATATTGAAGACAAAATACATCGCTGGGGGCGGCGGAAAAATAATGTTGATTATTTTTTCGTCGGCCATTATGCGTATTATATACGATGAATGTTTGCCAGTAGAATTGCTACCTGACATCCATTTTGCGTATTATTGGTACGAGAATGTTTTTTCTAGCAATATTACTGCTTTTTTTTTGTTCAGAATTTAATTCCGATTTTAGGGCAGACATATTTCATCCAAAATATTTCTGAGTGGAAGCTATTATATTTTCAGTTCGTAGAACTGTTTTTTGGGCCAAAAAACGTAGTTTTTTGCTGATTTAAAGTTCCCATACGAAACATAATTTCGAGAAGACATGAAATCTAACAGTTCCAGAGGTCCAGGTTAAACGCTATTGCTCTGCTACCATGTAGTGGTAGGAGTTTACAATAATTCGTTTAACGTCACAAGGACAATAAAATAAGTCGTCGTCACACACCTAGCTCTCGCCTCTGTGTTCAGACAACAACTGAACAGCGACGCCTCAGCCCAGTATCTTCCAGTCGTGGCCAGTTCCCTGCGCATCGCTAGTGCGCAGGGGACTCATGGGCGGAGCCACGACACATACCTGCTAGTAAAGAGCCTTAGTTGAGGTGGTGGTTGTTGTGGTTGCTAGACAAGAACACAAATCATGGTTTCTAGTTTTGATTGTAAGTATTGGTTTTCTATTATGGTAGTTGGTTAATGTTACTAGCCAAAGTCACTAATAATGATTGTCAGCTGTCAGTTGTCATCTGATGTAATTTGTTGACAAGAGTCCCTGCTATGGTCAGTAATTGTGGTTGCCAGTTACTCATGTCTTCAGATGTGACTGCTATCTCGGTTGCAGCTTGTCATTATGGATCGTGGCACCATACCTCTGGCACCATACCTCGTGAGCTCAGTTCATAAGTAGAGTTCCTTTAAAATGAAATTCTCATAAAATTTACCTGGTAATAAGTAAGTGTATTGAAATTTTGTTTTGTGGCTGCTTTCTTTATGCAAGTATGAAAAAATACAGTAAATTATATCGTTGAATTTTACTGCTTGCAAATTCATTCGGTTTTATTAAGAAAGAAAATAATATGAAAATGTTTTCTTCTCATTAAAACTAAAATCGAGCATATAATGGGTGGAATATTTTATTCAACCAGAAAATGAGTGCCACAAATAACTTCTTTAATGCAAAGTAGTAGGTATAATTTCATAAAAACTTTC